>ML781074.1:1065539-1108050 GCA_009831015.1 Picea engelmannii
AAACAATTTTTTATTATAAATAAGGGTGAAGGTGGAAGGGACAGGGAAGAGAAAGTAAGGAATGACCAAGTATGAAAAGCGGTCAGGCGAGCTTTAAAATAGGGTTACAAGGGATACTTGGGAGAGGTGAGGGCTTGACGGTCAAATTGTATGTCTCAGAAAATTTGAGTGAAAAAGACGTAAAACAGAAGAGGGCATGATGAGGCAGTCCATCGACCAGTTTGTATATCGCGGAATTCCAGGTGTTGTTTGCATGTCATAGAACAATGGAAGCGCAATATTGAGCCCGCTTGTCCGGGAACCCGCAATTGAAAAAGTGGCTAAGTATGGAATAGGGAAATGGGTGGTCGGACTTGTTTTCACACAAGTTGTGTAGGGATAGTCAGTGTGACTGTCTCCTCGAGGATTTTACTCATTAATAACAATCTTTATGGTATAATAATGTTTTTATAAACAATTATTTTTATTACAAATAAGAGTCTTTTATATATATATAAGTATGAAAAGAAGTGGGACAGGCTTCAAAGTAGGGTTACAAGGGATACTCAGAAGAGGTGAGGGCCCGACGGTCAAATTTTATGTCTTCATATATATATATATATATATATATATATATATATATATATATATATATAATGTTTTATAAACAATTTTTTATTATAAACAAGTGCGAAGGTGGCGGGGATGGGGAAGAGCATGTAAGGAATGGCCAAGCATGAAAAGCGGTTGGATGAGCTTCAAAATAGGGTTGCAAGGGATACTTGAGAGAGGTGAGGGCGTGATGGTCAACTTGTGTGTGTCAGCAATTTTGAGTGAAAAATGCATAAAATGGAAGAGGGCATGATGGGGCAGTCCAATGGTTAGTTTGTATATCGCGGAATTCTAGGTATTATTTCTGGACAAGTTGTGTATGGATAGTCAGTGTGACTGTCTCCTAGAGTATTTTAGTCATCAATGACAATATTTATGGTTGTTGCATGGTGAGCTGTTAGCATTAAACCTTGATTATTGCATACTTGGAAAGAAGTGTGAAGGTGGCGGGCACAGGAAAGAACGATTAGGAATTGGATATTTCGTGAACCTGCCAACCCGATGATCCGCGAAATAGATTCCAAGAAATGTCCAAGTATGGAAAGCGGATGGACGGGCTTCAAAATGGGGTGACAATAGTTCCCCAGGAGACGTGAGGACCCAACGGTCAAATTGTAGGTCTTGTAACTTTTGAGTGCAAACTGTGTAACATGGAAGAGGGTATGATGTGGGAGTTCGGCAGTAAATTTGTATATCGTGGAAGTTCGGGTGTTGTTTGTAGGTCACAGAACAATGGAAGTGCAATCTAGAGCCCGCCTGCCCGAGAATCCACAATCAGAAACATGGCTAGGTATGGAATGGGGAAGCGGTCAGCCGGAGTCGCGATATAAAAGCATGAGTGAAAATGTGAACCCGTGAGTCCTCCAACCTGCACAGTTATACATTTTCGGAAAAACTACTAAGTGACCAGAAAGAGAAAGTAGAGGGGAAAAAGAAACTGGAATTTGGTTAAGTATAGAAGAGGGAAAATAAAGGCTAATATATTCAAATCTATAATAGATATCCAGTTTCATGGCAAGATATTTTCTGCATGTTTCTGGACAAGTTGTATACTTATTGGATATTCTTGGAAAGAAGAGTGAAGGTGGTGGGCACAAGAAACAATGACTAGGAATTGGAAATTTCCTAAACCTGCCAACCCGACGATTCGCGAAAGAGATTCCAAGAAATGGCCAAGTGTGGAAAGCAGTCGGGCGGGGTTCAAAATAGGGTGACAAGGGTTCCCGACGAGACGTGAGGCCCTGATGGTCAAATTGTATGTCTCAGAACTTTTGAGTGCAAAATGTGTAACATGGAAGAGGGGATGATGTGGGAATCCAAAAGTCAATTTGTATATCACAGAAGCCCGGGTGATGTTTGCAGGTCACTAAACAATGGAAGTGCAATTTAGAGATCGCTTACGCCTGAACCCGCGATCGAAAAATTGGCTAGGTATGGAAAGGGGAAGTGCTCAGTCGGAATCGTGATATAAAAGAATGAATGAAAATGTGAACCCGTGAGTCCACCAACCTGCACAACAAGACATTTTCGGAAAAACGACTAAGTAATCAGAAAGAGAAAGTACAGGGGAAAAAGAAAGGGGAATTTGGTTAAGTATAGAAGAGGGAAAAGAAGGGAATAAAAGAGAGTTTAAAAATAGAAAAGTGGAGGAAAATTTTCATAAGAAGGAATTGGTCTCAAACAAGCCCCATTGTTGTAAAACCATCATTTTCTAGTCTAATATTTTATCCACTTACTCATTTCCTATTGTGCTTGTACCATTAAAGAGGGTGTGAGCAAATGCTTTCTTGAATATCTGTTTTTATTGCAACTCTTGGGAGTAATTGTGTTCTTGATACATTCTTCAATGACTTTGACATATTATCTTAAGTATTAAACTTCTTGCATGATGGGTTGTTAGCATTAAATCTTAATAATTGTATATCTAGAAACAACAATGACGAACTTGAATTTTAATATTGTGGTTGATTTCATAGTCCCATTTGATTTCAACCACCATATATCATTTTTATTTTTTTTCGCGAAGAAGAAATTTGGAAATTTCATTAATAAAGTAAAAGTGTTGAAACAGAGGCCAAGGGATGGACAACTAATAAAATGTTTCCTTTTGGAGTAAAGGAATCAAGGAAGTGAAAGGGAAATAAGGAATCATTTTCTCAGCAAGGTTGAGATGAAAACAAAACTTCTAGGGCGGGGCCCCGAGTGTCGCATCGTGAATTAGTGTTGCTATGTTCTATCTGCATTACGAATATAATTGAATGTTGGTTTTAAAAGGTCTGAAATTTATTTATGTTTCCATAGAATCCTAATGGGATCGACACATTGCATTGTCATATAATTGTTCAATGCTCCATATTAGATAAATTACATGATCCAATACAATATTTAATAATTACGAGACTATCGAACCATGCAAATGAGAAGAGGTGTTAAATCCAACAAAGAAGCAACAACCAAGATTCCAAGGAAATTTTTTTAATCGTAAATCCATAAAAAAAAATATTGGTCAGTGTATATTTATCCATAGACATTGGACTGAATTCTTTGCATCGAAGCATTGAACATTTTTTTCATAAATACAGGTACAGGAGCTACAAAAAGAAAAAAAAGCATACATACAATTCTATGTTGTTCCTCTAGTGGGACAACATGCAGGAGCCATCGATATACTCTTCAACATGCATACAAAACTCATTACCATGCTTTTTTAGGAATTCCTTGCAGTCTTCTCCTCAGACGGTCAATGTTGGTTGCCGCAATCTCAATATCTTGCGGAATACCTGAGGCAGAAAATAAACATGAGAGTGGTTTCTTAGTGGAATAATTATTTGGATTGAATCAGGTCAACAACACTCCTGCTCCTGACGTTGGCGACCTGGACACATTGCAAGGCACCACTGAATTGTACAAATAACAAGGAAAAGGCCTTGGTGAGAAGAGTTTCCAATCTGCGGCCACCACTGCCAAGAGCACAACATCCCCAACATCGCTCCAATGACCCACCCCAGTAAGAAAGAAACCTAGAATTCTTCAAACAGAGGAGGACATAAGAACCCATCCTCGTGGTAAAATTGATAGTTCTCACAAGCTTCCCGTGAGGAAGAAGAGAAAAAATGTTGTAGGGAAAGCGAAAGAGCCCATAACTGAAAGTGAGGACACACCAAGAGACCACCTCCTTACAGTCGAAGACTTTAGGGACACAACCTACACAAGAAATTCGAGAGGTCCAAATTAATTCGTTCTGGGCAGATGGGGACCAAGAGACCCCCTCCTTACAGGCAAAGACCTCAGGGACACAGGCTGCACGAGCAATTCCAAAGGCCCAAATTAGTCTGTTCTGGGTGGAAGGAGATGAGTAGTAGGAATATGCCTTGCACCAGTGGAAATTATGGTCCTCAACCCCTAAGATGTTAATTGTATATACAGAGAACAAGAGAGTGGTCTTGCAATTGAATAATTATTTGGCTTGAAATATATCTTTGGGCGCATCAAGAGACCATTTCCTTACAGTGAAATATTTCCTCCCAGAACGGACTAATTTGGGCCTCTGGAATTCCTACTCTCGAGCTACAAAGAGGCTATTGCGTTCAACGTCAATTTCTTTTCTGAAACCCCTTCCTTTAGTCTTGTTAGGGCCACCATCGCCGAGTCAGGAAGTGCCCCTTGTTATGGTTGATTTCAATTTGGGCACAAAAGTGGGAACAATGTCTGCATTTCCATCATCCATCGTCATATCGTCGTCCATCAGATCATCTTATTCTGGCTCGAAATCGACCGCATAAACCTCTACTCCAGCCATCAATGCAAGCGGGCAGGTTGTCTGAGCAGGGTGGATTTCCTTGGAATTATTTGGCTTGAAATATATCTCTCGATGCACTAAGGGACAATCTCCTTTTTTTCTTCTGGGCGGAGGGAGATGAGTAGTAAGAATATGCCCTAGAACACTGGAACTTCTAGTCATCATGCCCGAAGGTGTTTACTGTATCTGGACAGAATTGTTGTCGAACTATTGCCATAAGTTAATGAGAATGTTCGTTTGCTCCAGATGATGTTTGAAATGAACATTTAGAAGGGATAATATAACCCTCCGCAAATCTTGTTTTAATGCATATCAATGGGAGATGTCCTTGAGCCTTTCGTTGATCAATGACAATCTCTATGGTTTGTGCATAATGAGTTGTTACCATCAAAGAATACTAATTACATATTTAGAAAAAAGTGCGAAGGTGGCGGTGACGGCGAAGAGAGATTAAGGATTAGATATTTCATGAAGCCGCCAACCGGACAACGCGCGAAAGAGATTGCATGATGCTTCAAATGAACACTTGCAAAGGATAACACAACCCTCCACAAATGTTGGTTTAATTCATATTAATGACATATCTCCTCTAGCCTTTCATACATTAATGACAATCTTAATGGTTCATGCACGATGAGTTATTAGCATTAAAGCTTAATAATTGCATATCTAGAAAGAAGTGTGAAGTTGGTGTGGATGGTGAAGAGCGATTAATCATTGGACATTTCGTCAACCCACCAACTTGCGAAAGAGATTCCAAGAAATGGCCAAGTATGGAAAGCAATCGGTCGGGATTCAAAATAGGGTCACAAGTTATACTCAGGAGACGTGAGGGTTCGATGGTCAAATTATGTGTCTCCAAACTTTTGACTGCAAAATGTGTAACATGAAACAGGGCATAATGATGGATTTCAATGATCAATTTGTATATCGCGGAATTTTGGGTGATGTTTGTAGGTCGTAGAACAATGGAAGCACAATGTTGAGCAAGCCTGGCTGGGAACTGGCGATGAAATGGGGAAGCAGTTGGTCAGAATCGTGATATAAAAGCATGAGACATACTTAGAACAGGGCATATTGATGGGCTTGAAAACATGGCCACAAGTTATACTTAGGAGATGTGAGGGCCCGATGGTCAAATTGTATGTATCCCAACTTTTGATTGCAAAATGTGTAACACGGAACAGGGGACAATCATGGACTTCCACGGTCAATTTGTATATTGTGGAGCTTTAGGTGTTATATATAAAAGCATGAGACATTCGGAAAAATGACTAAGTAACCAGATAGGCAAAGTAAAGGAGAAAAAGAAAGGGGAATTTGGTTGTTAATTTGTAGATCGGGTAAGTCCGGGTGTTGTTTGCAGGTGACAGAACGATGGAAACATAATGTTGAGCCCACCTACCCAGGAACCCGCTATCCAAAAAAGTTGTTGAATATGGAATTGGAAAGTGGTCGGTCGGACTCGTGATATAAAAGCATCAGTGGAAATCTGAACACGTGAATCTGCCAACCCGCGCACCTAGACATTTTCTGAAAAACGACTAAGTAACCAGAAAGGGAAAGCAGAGGGAAAAAAGAAAGGGGATGGCAATTTTTAGAAGCGGGAATTGGTGTTAAGAAATCCCCATTGATGGTCTTAACAATAACTATGAAGTGCATTAAACAAGTGAACAAGCTCTTCAATCAAGGAATAGATAAAAACGAGTCATGCTTATAGTTTCCAGGATGTGTTTGCATAAGAGAAGCATCAAAAAGCCATAGGAAAATCAACTTTGGGATGTTTAAGTAAAATTATTGTACTGTCAAATTCACCATAAGTATAACAACGACGAATTTGAACTTTAAGACGAATTTCAATTTTAATTTTTTGAGGTTGATATGATAGTTCCATTGGACTTCACATAGAATATATCCTTTTATTTCAAAATATTTCTGAAGATGAATTTTGGTAAGTTCATCGATCAAGTAAAAGTTCTAAAACAAGACACATACTACATTTGTGTCAGAGATCTTATATCAAAAGGCAAAGCAGGTCCTATATATTATTTAAGATCATAGAAAAACCACCAAGATCCTGAGTGTATCATTAATTTTCCAGAACGAAGCATACAACAAAGAGCTAAGTAAACACCAAATGTATTGAAAGTCGAGGCACAAGGAAACGCATGAACACAAAAGGCGCCAAGGGAGATCCCACAAGGGTCCATAGAGCAGTACACATTGACCCATGCATCAAACAATTTGATATAAAAAAAACACATGTGGCATTGGTTTTAACTTACATGTGGTATATGTTCCCATGAGAAAATAACCGGGCCCATGAGAACCCTAAACTACAGTAGGAAAGCACATGAAAAAAATTCTTCCAAACACAATACAAAAAAAAACCAACGGAGATTCGACATTGTATCCCAGCTATAACCAAACCCCCAAATGGGCACCAAGAAGCTTGTCGATTACTATTTTACCATGAAGAAAGATCACTATGGACATTTGCTTATGATAATGCTATGTTCTATCACTACCAGTTTCAACAATGCCAAATTTCCAATATTATTGGAAATGTTTGATGGTTCCATTCATAGGAACAAGCCATTTCGACGGTTCAAAGGATGGGCCTGATTTATTCAGAATTGGATACTTTGTATAGGGTTTTTCCTCATGTTTCCCATTTCTGGACTGAACAATCTTATGCGCTTCTTGTTCAATTTTCCATGGCACTGCAAAATTATATTCATATCCTCATTGGGTGGCATGGACATATACACATGATATTGTTTCGTTTCCTGCCACCACTTGATATGATTTTTTTATTTTTTTTCAGTCGATATGCAATATTGTGTTGTCCTCATTTAAGATAAATTTGTTATGGACCCAAAAGTCGCGCAACATGTAGACATTGTTTTCCTTTTTATGTAGGTATACTTCATATGGAAATTCTTCTAACTGAGGAAGCACATCTTGTAACAGAGGTTTTCTAATTGTACAATGTACGATTGTGTTGCCAACGGTTTGGATGGCAGCATTGAGGCAATGTCTATATATGTAAGGGCATTTTTTACTGCATCGTAGACAATCAATTGTACCATCATTTATGAAAGAAGAGGTAGAAGCAAGAGAGTTGCATATGGCACATAAAGGCTCGAAGGGGGTGGAGTACACATTCACTGCAACCAAAACACCCTCAACTTAGGCACGTGAGTATAGCAATTAATATATTGAACAATATAATATACAACTACACAACAACAACAAAAGTTGCAGAAAATTAGTGAAGCCAATTTGTATGAGCAAAGTGAGGATGAAATTGTAGATGTATAAGCACAATAGTTGTCAAGCTAGTTAGTTTCTTGAGATCCTGTACTATGTCTGTTCACAATTCTGTTACAAATGTTTCTTGGGTTGTGCAAAATATCCTTTCTTTAACATCTCTTTTATTTGTTATAATTTTGAAGAGCATAAGTGGAAATTTCCCTTTATGCAATTGTTGTTCCATTGAGGAAAACAAATTTGAATAGGTGTCGAACAATTGCATCTGTAACATGGAATAGTGAAATAGTTGTTTAACATAACCAAGATACATGGACATGTGAAAGTAAAGGACAAAACTGGATATGGAGAACGGTACCATTTCCTTGTCGTTGTCTGACTTTTGATCTTTTATATGGAGAATGTGTTGCGAGCCAAGTTTTCTCGCAAGTGTGACAGTTACACCAATGGTTCTAATTAGGTAAGTGTCGTTGCTCTGTGCAAGTTGGTTGATTGTTGTGTCTGGTACGAAACGATATTTTGAACAAATCGTGGGAATTTTTTCCACAGTACTTGTTTTGTTGAGCGATATAATCCAATCACAATCACCATGGTCATGTATTGTTTTGGGAAATATATTAAAATTTGTAATGGATATCCCATTACCTGGAAATATATTTTCTGCATGTTTCTGGACAAGTTGTGTAGGGATAGTCAATGTGACTGTCATCGGGGATTCGTTGTTTGTCATGTCAGCACGCATAATGGATCTAGTTTTTTTTCCTTGACTAAGTAGGTGCTATTGACGACCATTATGTCCCCGATGAACACTTGTCCAGTTCGGCGGTTGTTCAAGCCCTCTATTGATAGTATTTTGGGTGTTATAAGTTTAGACCTAGTGACATTTTTTGAATAGGAAAAGTAATGTGAATGGTATTCTGCATTATTTTTTTGGTTTCTTTTTTTCCTGGAATAAATATACAAGTAGACGCACAACTTGGATGAAGTATGGATGCCATAGTTTTTCAACCAAGCCTCTTATTCTACGAAACTTGCACTATGTTTGGCATCTCACTTGCGCTTGTCGATACTTCTTGTGAACTACAAAGTTTGTGTTGCAGATGACACCAACATATTTATCATGGCATAGATGAATAAATAGCTCAGTATATTTGTTTGGTAAACATATCAGGAACAAAATGTATGAGTCTTTACCTTTGGCCTTGTCATTCTGTTGATGTTTGTGATGATTGAATGCTCATGCCCATGTCACTAGTCCAACTTTTTCTGATGCAAGCATGTGTAGATGAACATTAGAAGGACTAAATAAGCATATTCATTGTATATTGTCCATAATTGTTATGAATTTCACATATAGGCTCGAAGGAGATGGAATACAAAATAGGGTGTCAAGGGATACTCTGGAAACATCAGGACCCGACGGTCAAATTGTATGCCTCAGTTTTTTTTACTGCAAAAATGTGTAACAGGGAATAGGGTATGATGGGGTAGTATGGTGGCCAATCTGTATATCGTGGAACCCTCGAAGCTAGAGGCGCAATCTTGAGCCCGCTAGCTCGGGTACCCACGATCGAAAAGGTGGCTAAGTATGGAATGAGGAAGTCGTCGGTCGGAGTTGTGATATAGAAGCATGAGTATAAATGTGAACCCATCAGTCCGTCAACCTATGCACCTAGACATTTTCGGAAAGACGACTAAGAAAATAAACCAGAAAGCGAAAGTAGAGGAGAAAGAAAAGGGGAATTCGATTAAGTATAGAAGAGGGAAAAAAAGGCATAATAGAAAGTGGGAAAAGAGAAACGGGGAGGGAAATGTTTGGAAGAGGGAAGTCTCAACAAAGGCCCATTGTTGCCAGACCATAATTTTCTATTCCAATATTATATGCACCTACTCGTTTTGTGTGTTTGATTTACTATCACAATTGGTATACCTTTTCAAACATTGTACTTCAGCCCCCTCTATTGTGGCATATAAGAATTCATCTTCATTTCCAACTAATATGTTTCTTTCAATGTAGCAACGCAGAAAATACAGTGGACATGAAGGTAAGTTAGTATGTAGAAAGACATGTAAAAAAAGAAATACAATTCTATTTATTTCAATGTAGCAGCACAAAGAATACAATTCACATGAAGATAAGTACTATGTAGGAAGATATGTAGTATCTACATACAATAAATTAGGTGCAAAGCAATAGAACAAGTAGAACAAATATACAGACAATAAATGAAATACTAAACAATAGAATATGAAATAAGAGTAGAAGCATGCACCTTTGTATCTCCTCTTCTACATGTGCGGTAAAGAGTCCCTCGTCTTCTCCAACTATTATGTTTGTTTAAATGTAGCAATGCAGAAAAATACAATGGACATGAAGGTAAGTTGGTATGCAGGAAAACATGTAAAAAAATAAACAGAGTTCGATTTATTTCAATGTAGTAGCATAAAGAATACAATTGAAATGAAGATAATTTATTATGTAGGAAGATACGCAGTATCTACATACAATAAATTAGGTGCAAAGCAATAGAACACATATACAGACAATAAATGAAATACAAAACAATGGAATATGAAATAAGAGTACAAGCATGCACCTTTGTATCTCCTCTTCTACATTTGTGGTAAAGAGTCATTCGTCTTCCCCAGTTATTCTGTTTGTTTCAATGTGGGAACACACAAAATACAATAAACATGAATGGAAGTTGATATGCAGGGGAGAACAAGTAATATGTACATATAGTAAATGAGAATCAAAGGAATAGAATAAAAGAGAGTTAGAAACATGAACCTTTGTTTTTCTTGATCCATGGTTGTAATTGTATAGAATTTTTCCTGTCCAAAATATATTACAAGCCATAAAATATTCAGAAATCGCATGGTCATAGCTGAATGATTTGGTTTTGTGCAGCAAAGTATCTAGATATGCTTTAAGACATGGAAATATAATTTTGCAATATCTTTGATGTATATTTTATATTTCAAGTACAAGACAAATTGTGTTGTGGTCAAACCAGACCGTGTATAGGATAAAGAGGTTGTATTGTGATATGGGCACATTTCACCATATATGGTTAATAAGTGTGTTTTTCACATGTTTTATCTTAACCAAAAGAAAGCAGACATTGTAATTTCACATGTTGTTGTCCAATTATTTGTTATGCCACTATTTTGTAGCATGTCAACACTAAAGTATCCTAGAATGATAATGGTTTCATCCATATGTAAATGGTGCAATGCATTATGTTAGCAATGTTGCACGTGGAGCGACATAGAAATTGAATTTTGCAATTTGCAATCCACATAACACCACTCTTGCTAGAACCATCCCAGTATTTGTTTCTTCTACAAGAAAATTTTGCAAAGGCATGTAGGTATGGTTCAGAGTTAGGAGAAAAAATTGGAGAAACATTTAAGAGTAGGATGGAAAGATATGGAAATTTTGTGCAATTTTGTTGTAGCCTAGGCACGGTTGTATCATACCTAGCCCTTCTACACCTACATGAAGTTTTCTTCTACAAGAACATACTGCAAAGGAAACAAGTTTGACATCATATTTTTCATTTGAAAGACATGATTTCCATTCCCGTACAAGATAGGCAGGTACAAGATAGGCACTAGATTTCGACTTAGTCACACATGGAAAAGGACCAAAATTTGCAATGCTAGAAAAAATGACAGTCGAAGTTGTGCACACGACACTGGCATGGACATGGTGTAGAGTCTAGGGAAAAAATCGAAGCAAAATTGAAGAGCAGGAGAAAAAGATATGCCAACCTATATGCAAAGTCTGCAGGACAAGAACGATGAATAAATACTTAAAAATTCTTACTTGCAAAATTTAAACAATGAATAGTAAACAACGAACATGAACGAAAGTATACTATTAAAACTTACTCATTAATGATGAATGACAAAACTGCAGGTCCACTTGCGGGTGGAGGACTTGAACACCGCAAATTGAAAAAAAACAACTCCAACTGTCAGCGCAAGACCCCAACCTTGCAAAGCCAAAGAAAACAAAAGAAAACAATAAGCAACAAACTAGCGAGCAAGCACGAACAAGCCCAACGACAGCTGCAAGACCTCAAACTCACAAACTTGAACCAAACAACAACAAGAAGCAACCGACGAACCAACGAACAAGAAACAACCATTGAACCAGTAAACAACATCTTCAATGATTATCGAATTGCACCCCAAGCACAGAAAAAATCTGAAACATATGACGATCATGCGAGTGAAAATAATGAAACATTCTTACTTGCAAATTGCAAACAGTAAAAACAAAGAACGAATACAAATGAAATTATGGCATCGAAACTTACTCGGCAATGATGAACGATAGAAGCACGGGTAGAATTGTGGGTGCAGGACTTGAACCCCACAAAGTAAAAAAAACAGCTCCAACTGCGGATGTAGGACCCCAACCCTACAAAGTTGAAGCAAACAAAAAAAAGAAACAAGCACCAACATGTCCAAGTGCAGGTGCAAGTCCTCAACCTTGAAAAGTTGAACCTATTAGCACTAGAAGTCACCCTCTGATTGCAGGGAGGGTAAGCCCAGTACCCATCAGATTTTATATGTCACAGGTTGGTTTTATACAAGGTCAATGGGCGCAGACTCAAGAGAGTATCGTTTTAACTTAGAAAACAGGGACTGGCATGCACAAATAGGTGAGGTCTTGATTCAAATTCAATCAATAAGTTGAGATTAAGTATGAGCAGAGGGAAGACTTAGCAAGAAGGATGAACGAGACTACTATGGGCATCAGGCCTTTCAGGAACTCAAAGAGGAAAAAATCAATACTCAAGAGAAATCTTGAGATCAAGCTTCACACACTGAAATATGTTGCAAGAAACACAGTTACAGTAGCAGGATGATCAAACCTTCATCACCCTACAACTGCAACAGCTCGACTGGATCTTCCATGCCCGAGCCATCCAATGTAAGAGGGAAAAGACAACACAGGAAACTGATTAAAATTGGTCGCGATGCCATTGTGATCAAACCTGCATCACAACAACATAACTACCCTCGACTGGATCATCCATGCCTGAGTGTTCTAACACAGCTGCTACAAAGAAATGGAAAGGAATTTCACTTTCAATAAACAAGAAGTCTCAAATACAGATACATAACCAGAAGAACCAGAGCTTCATTAAAACTTTACAATATGGGAGCCTAGCTCAACCATCGACAATTACAAAATATCAAAATGACTCCTATATACTCAAAAAATATTCACCACTACCAGCAAAGGTGTGCTCGATCTGCTCGTCCAATGCCATATGTCTGTGTCTTCTTGGTCAGACTGCTCATGCAGTCTCCTCTGTGCATGCCTTCCCCTATCAGAGGCAAGCTCTACTCTGCCAATCCTTTATGGATTTCCATTTATGTAGTGAGACAAGGTTTCAATTGTCGCCTCACTTCATTAAGTGTCTTTTCTCGGGATTGAAATGCGGCTTAATGCCCAGGGGGCGGCCACACGCTTCTCTCAGATAGGATTCTATATAAACACGTGATTGTGGGGCCGCTCAAAGGTGGTTTGGGTTCACACAACTTTTGAGCTCGTGATCCACCACCTTTTGCCACGTATTACTTTTTCCAAACCACGTCTTTAATTGTGGGACCACTGAAGAAAATTATCGCCCGAGCACATCATGTCCCCGCAATGGACGGTGGTCGTCGATCTTGTGATCTAGGGCAAGGATTTATGATCAACGGCTCAAATATTCCCTCTTCAGATCAATGGATCATATCTTCCCTTTTCGAATCGATGACCAAGGTCTGCTTTGGGACTTTAGGCTTCAACCTTTCTCATGGTGCTATACTTTGTGAATTTTGAAATCCCGAATACCCAAGGGTCATTAATCTGGAATGCTCCTAGAATCTCCACCATGGACAAAATTCAACCTGTCTGTTTTTATTTTAATCCTGAAATGAGTTGCTCTTCATGTTGCGCTCGAACGCTTCCTGTGTAGATCACGAACTTGGATGATCTACTACCCTTGACAACTATATGTGATAACATTTGGCTCTACAGGGGATGGCATCCTCCCTGTGATCTGCCAAGAACAAGTAGTTCTAGTCGCCTTCTGCATTGGGCTATGGAGTCATGCTCAAAAAACATCCTACTGAGGATGAAAGGCCTACAATCACACTATCCTAAAAACGAAAGCAAAATACATGGGCTCCGAAGGAGCTTATTTATATACATTCCTAGACTAATTGATTTTTTACATAGTGCTAGGTGAAAGCAAACTTCCACCATAGTCATTCAAGTAACTTCCTAACTGGAAGCTCCTTCACTCTATCTGTGATTAGTAACAAACGATGCAACCATGACAGCAGAGCGGTTACATCCTTTAGATTTCCTCCTAATGTTGAGGTTAGGATAAAGCTGAGCGGCTTCAAAACATGAAGGAAATACAACTCCATGTATTCCTTCACAGGATCATAGGCCAAGTGGCAAACTTCAGAAAATTTATAACAAGAAATCTGCTTTGTCACATAGTTGCTCACACATGGCTGAATATCTCTGGTAGGCATAAGTGGATGAGAAACTGATGCAGGATGACTAACCTCAGATGATGGCTGCTCACTTACAGGCTCTGGACAGGAGATAAACTACTCCTTCTATTGCTCCTTTTCTTCTTCATGGTTCTCCCAAGGGTCAAATTCATAATCATCATAAACAGGACCCGTGGGAAATCGTTTCTCTTCGATCTACTACTCAACGTCTTCTACAGGCTCGGGATGGCTAATTTCCTCATAATATTTTTCTTCAACGAACAGAGGATGGGACTTTGCAGTATGCTCTTGGAAATCCTGCATATCCATCTCATAATCTGATTCGTAGCTATCATATACAGGTTGGTTTCTCCCAGGTCAGGAAATTGTGATGTAGGGCTCTGCTGCTCCTCATCTGAATAATCATCAAAGCTTGAAACAGAAGGCACATTAGGAGAAGAATGCAAGGCCTCTACAACTATGAAATCTTCATCATCGTCCTTAGTAGAGCTGCCAAGAACATATGCTTCAAGGACTGGAAAATCCTATGCGCTTTCCTCAAATTTGAACCTTTATATATCAACAGAGAGTGATTTTACCAGCTCCATCAGCCTACACAAAGAATCTTATTCCTCCTCATGGTCCTCATTAGACACAACCATATCTTGATCATGGTCTTCATATTCCTCACAACAATTATGACAAATAAACTCAGAGGAATAAAACTTTTGATAGTGCCTATTGAAAACTGCATGAAATTATCTCAAGGAGGAAATGCTCACAAGGGGTAAGGAATGATACCACTCATGAGAATCTCCTACTAATGAGATCATGAACATTTTTAATAATACATCCTCATGTTGTATCTCCCATTGATGCATGAGTTCATGAAAATTACGAAGATGTTGAGCATGATTGTCCTCTTTACGCTCTCTAAATATGGGCAAATAATCACCCCATTCATTCACAGTAGGGACAACATTAGGAAAACCAGGACCAAAAGAGAAATTAAAAGGATCAAACCTCTGAGCCAGGATTTTTTCCATTTCAGACTAGTGGAGTTGTTAATCGATTCTTTAACCATGGACTCGCTAGGTGAATGATATGCATAATGAGTGTGTCTGGTCTTTGTTCACCATCAAAGACTAGATCTGATCATTGTGTTCTCCCAGGGGCTATAGCTATAGCCAGAGGCAGCCACACTGAAACCGTGGAGTCGAGACAGTGGAGTTGTCAGGTGCAAGCGCAATCTTCAAAGGTTCTGATATCTGATGCACCTTAAGAATTAGAAGTTCGTTGTTTTTCTACCCATGGAAAGGTTTTCAATTTGTTCCCCGACAACGGCGTCATAAATGTTAGCACTAGAAGTCACCCTCCGATTGCGGGGAGGTTAAGCCCACTACCCATCAGAGTTTATATGTAACAGGTTGGTTTTATATGAGGTCAATGGGTGTAGACTCAAGACAATATTGTTTTAACTTAGAAAAAAGGGATTGGCATGCATAAATAGGTGAGGTATTGATTCAAATTCAATTAGTAAGTTGAGCTTAAGTATGAGAAGAGGGAAGACTTAGCGAGAAGGATGAACGAGACTACTATGGGCATCATGCCTTCCAACATATTGAAGAGGAAAAACTCAATACTCAAGAGAAATCATGAGATCAAGCTTCAAACACTGAAATATGGTGCAAGCAACACAGTTACAACAACATGATGATCAAACCTTCATCACCCTGCAACTGCAACAACTCAATTGGATCTTCCATGCCCAAGCCATCCAATGTAAGAGGGAAAATACAACATAGGAAACTGATTATAACTGGTCGCGATGCCACTGTGATCAAACCTACATCATAACAACATAACTACCCTTCACTAGATCATCCATGCTTGAGTGTTCTAACACAACTGTTACAGAGAAATGGAAAGGAAGCTGACTTTCAATAAACAAGAAGTCTCAAATGTAGATACATAACCAGAAGAATGAGAGCTTCATTAAAAATTTACAATACGGGAGCCTAGCTCAACCATCGACGATTACAAAATATCAAAATGACTCCTATAAACTCAAAAAATACTCGCCACTACCAACATATGCATGCTCGAGCTTCTCGTCCAATGCCATACGTCTGTGTCTTCTCGGTCAGACTGCACATGTAGTCTCCTCTGCGCATGCCTTCCCCTATCAGAAGAAAGCTCTGTGCATGCCTTCCCTTGTCAGAGGCAAGCTCTGCTCTGCCAGTCCTTTCTAGATTTCCATTTAATAAGGTGAGACGAGGTTTCAACTGTCACCTCACTTCAGTAACTTCCTTTTCTCGGGATTGAAACACGGCTTAATTTCCATGGGGTCGCCACACGCTGCTCTCGGATAGGACGCTATATAAACACGCAATTGCGGGGCCGCTCAAAGGTGGTTTTTGTTCACACCTCTTTTGAGCCCACGATCCACCACCTTTTGCCACGTATTACTTTTTCCAAACCACGGCTTTAATTGTGGGACCACTCAAGAAAATTATTTCCCAAGCACGTCGCGTCCCCGCAATGGACTGTGGTCATTGATTTTGTGATATTGGGAAAGGATTTACGATCAGCGGCTCAAATTTGCCCTCTTCAGATCAATGGATCAAATCTTCCCTTTTCAAATCGATGGCCAAGGTCTGCTTCAGGACTTCGGGCTTCAGCCTTTCTCATGGCACTATACTTCGTGCAAATTTTAAATCCCGAATACCCGAGGGGCGTTAATCTGGAATGCTCCTGGAATCTCCATCGGTGACAAAATTCGACCTGACTGTTTGTATTTTAAGCCCGCGATGAGCTTCTCTGCATGCTGTGCTCAGACACTTCATGTGCAGACCACGAACTTGGACAACCTATTGCCCTTGACAACTATATGTGATAATATAGCAAACAACAACAAGCAACAATCGATGAACCAAGAAACCGACGAACCAGCGAACAAGAAGAAGCCACCAAACCAGTAAACAATATATGTATATTCAATGATGAGTAAATTTCATTCCAAGCATAGAAGAAGTATGAAACATACGATGGCTATGCAACTGGTGGTGGCAGCAATATTTTCCAAATTCACTGCAACATTGTATGGAAAAGTTCAAGGAAAAATGTATTGTGAGAAGCCTATTTAGGTAAACATTTAAGGCTATCAGGGTTTTTTAAGGGCCTCGCGCTATGCAAACATTTAAGCTATCAGGCCTATTTAAGGGCCTCACACTATGTAAACATTTAAGTTGTCAGGCCTATCCAAGTAATAATTCTTGAGGTAGAGCCCATTTCTAGGCTCCTCCAAGGCATTTCCCTCAAAGTAAACTAGACGATAAGCGCCCTTCTTTAAGAACTATTTCACGATGAAAGGTCTAAACCACATGGGTTTGAACTCGCCTACCCCCAAGGGATCCTTGTCTTGATCATAGACTAGGACAAGATCACCTTTGGAGAAAATATGAGGACGAATGGAATGATCATATTGACACTTGACTCGTTTCTTATGAACCTCATTGGTCGAGGTTGCATCACGACGTTGCTCATCGAGCTGCTCAAGATATAATAGGTGTTCCTCAAGTGATGAAGTGTTTGGAAGTAACTCCACTGCCAACTTTAAATACGGGATATAGCACTCAATAGGCAAGACTGCCTCCATCCTATATACAATTTGAAAAGGTGAGAAACCGATGGCAGTCTTTACAGATGTTCGGTAGGCCCACAACATTGAGTACAACATCAAATGCCAATTTGACTTGGCAGAATTGATCGTTCGCTGAAGAATAGTCTTGAGAGACTTATTCACAGCTTCCACCTGACCATTCACTTGTGGATAGTAGGGTGATGAATTTTCTTGCCTCAACCCAAGCTTTGATGTTAACTCGGACATAAAAAAAAATTGAAGTGACTGCCATGGTTAGTGAAAATCTCCTTTCGGATATCGAACCTTCCTACTATCTGGTTAAAAATGAAGAGAGTCGATGTTTCTCCATCATTATTAAACGTTTCCATAGCCTCGACCCACTTTGTGAATTAGTCTACCACTACGATGATATAATGATGCCCCTTGGCTGAAGCCGGGTGACATGTAGTAAAATCAATCCCCCACTTAGTGAAGGGACCAACAATGATGACGAGAAACATGGGAGTAGGATGTTCTCACATCTTCTGAGAGAAGATCTGCCATGGGTGGAACTTCTTGATCGACTCAACGCAATCCTTAATTAATGTCGGCCAAAATTAACCTACATGTAAAATATTTTGGGTTGTTGCCAACCCAGAAAAATGACCACCAAATGCTCCAATGTGGCATTCGTTCAGAACTACTCTGCTTCCTCGTGTATAAGGCATCGACGAAGAATGAAATCCACACATTGATGATACAAAGTGTCATCAAGTATGAGATAGTTTCATGCCTGATGATGAATTCGTCGATGCTCATCGCGGGAAGCAGAAGTAGGGCACTTCAAAGTCTGGAGATAGACTAGAATATCTCCATACTAGGGGTCTGAAGATGTGATCAAAAAAATATCTCCTTTGATAGGTGACTCCTAGGGCGTGTCATCACTAGATTCAACCAGAAGTTTTGAAATAAGTTCCGCAACGACCAACGACTTTTTGGATTTCGCGAAAAAAAAATCCAAGTCAAATTCCTGGAGAATTACAATCCATATACGGATCTTTCCGCCAATGACCTGTCGTTTCAACACATATTGAAATGGATTCACAATGGTAATGACGATGGTCTTGCGAAGCATAATGTAATGATGGAACCACTGGACAGCATGTAGTGTTGCCAAAGAAATATTCTCAACATGGGAATAGTTGAGTTCCAGCCCAACCAATCCTCGGCTCAGGTAATAAATAACGTTCTCCTTGAGCAGATCGTCCTCCTGAAACAATACCATGTCGATGGTCGACTCTGCAATGACCAAGTACAACAAAAAATATCTATTATAAAAAGCGAGGTCGGAGCAGAGGGGCAGACGTAAGGGCGTGTTTCAATGCTTCAAAAGAGTGTTGAGTGGCTTCATCCCAACAGAAAGGGACTCCCTTTTTCAATAAATGCATGAACCCTTTACTGATCTCGATGTAGTTCACGAAAAAACGCCGAAGAAAGTTCACTTTCCCCTATAAGCTCTGAAGCTAGGGTGTTTTGCACGGGAGAGATAATTGAACTATCACCTCAACCTTAAGAGGAATGACCATGATCCCTGTTGTCGAAACAATGAAACCTAAGAGACGACCCAACATCACACAGAAACTGCATTTGTTAGGATTCAAGCGAATCCGATAGTAGTGAAATTGTTCGAAGATTAGTCAAAGGTGTGTGGGATTATCATATCTCTTGCAAGAGCATGATGATAGATCATAAAGATAAGCCTCGACTATATGTCTAAGGTCATGGAAAGCAAAAGACATGGCCCACTGAAAAGTGGCTCTAGCATTCTTCAGGCCAAAAGACATCTTACGATAAGTGAATGTTCCCCAAGGACAGATAAAATTTATTTTATGTTGGTCCTTGGGTTTGATTTGAATCTGGTTATATCCCAAAAAACCATCCATGAAGGAAATTACCTCACAGCCTATGCATTCATTGACAATCTATGAATGGGGTGGGAAAATTATCTTTCGGACAAGCCTTGTTCAAGTCACGAAAGTCCATGCACACGCGAATTGTACCTTTTTTTTTGTTAACCAGAACGGGATTTGACACCCATTCCATCAACTATACGGGTTAGATAAAACCGGCTTTAAGAAGTTTCTCTACTTTAGCCTTAATCGTTGCCGCTTTATGGGGATTCACCGGATGAAGCTTCTATCATACCGGCTTGGCGTCAGGATAAGTCGTTATCTCATGTTTGACAATTCTTGGTTCTATTCCTGGCATTTCCTTGTAAGACCAGGAAAAAACATCGCGAAATTCTTTAAACAACTTTGTATAAATTCAAATCTCTTCGGGGGAGCAGTCTTCTACGATGAAAAAATTCTCCACAACGCCAGGGGTTCTGGATATATCTATAGGGATCATTTCAACGATACTTGCCATATTACCCTCGGCGTAAACTGTGTGTGTCACACACTTACTACGACAACCTAGATTTTTTGTTTTTTTTTCTTCGAGGGACAGAATCCATGAATTTCTATGGGGCCTAGCGCAGACCATCTCCCTTCCCTTATCCTCCTCCAAGCGACCACAACCTGGCCTTAGCGCAAGCACCTCTTGCAACTCGCGAGTTGGAGAGTCAAGGCTCTCGACTCTTTTTTCTCCAAACTCCAATACCCGAGATGAGATACGGGTATGGCTCCCTCCTCACTAGCGCTTGCTACATATAACCGTAGGCTAGGCTAAACACTAGCACTACTCGCAACTCACAACTTTGCTAGTTGGAGTGTTGAGCCCTCATGCTCCTCCTTTACAAATCCTCGAGACGTGGGAGATCAACATTATGTGGACTCTGCCAAGCAACGCATACACACCACTTGTTTCCTTCATTGTACTCTTCTTATGAGCTGTATCGCTATCGCTCGTCACACGAGACCTTGTCTCTCGGCATTTCGCGACCTTAGCGATCAAGGTGCAACTTCTTCATCCTGTGAAACCCTGATCCACGATAAGTCAACAATGGGTTGACTCTTTCCCAAGAGACATGTGTCCACCACCTATCACCCGCTCCCACCTTTCTCTGGGTACTTGTTGTTACGCCACCTGTCAACCACGTGGTCCCCACCCAACGGATGTTCCACATGTTCGAACGAGCCCTCGGTGCTTGGCACTTCGTGACTTTTGCAGTCGAAAGGAAGTTCTTTCAACCTTTGAAACCCCGATACACGATACCACGTGGAGGTTCTGATCCAATGGTTCTCCCGTGGCTTGGATCCAACGACCACGATCACATCGCGATTTCGAGAATCTTGAGTTCATGCAGTCCTACCCTCGATCACTCCAAGTCAGGCTTTAGCGAAATGATACCTGACTGGCACGCGTCCTGTGCTGATGGACGATTCTGAATACTTCAAGACTTTTAGGACGTTGTCAAATCCACTCTCCCGCCTATGCAAAGGTTAAGATCAACAGTCAATAGAGCTCCGACAGATCCTTGGATCTATGGTCCTGGATCCCATCGCTACTTGCAAAGGCAAAACGGGTCGAGGTGTTAACGCCTGAGCTCCTCCTCTAGATCCATTGGTCTTGACAGGTCTAGGTATTTCTGAAAGGATTCCGACCGTTTGTCTACCAAACAATGGGGTATTCTCTTTCGATCATCGGAATCACTATCCTTTCTCAGCTTGAATCATGAAATTCAACCTCTCGGAGCTTCAAACTCCCACGACTCTGAGATCTTAGAGAGATACTCTTTCTTGCATAAGGTTTCCTGACCCAGATCGCATGAACCTTCAGACGTTTCTTGGGCAATTGTCCCTGATCTTAGTCAAGTCTCTGGGTAAAGGTTCGGTATGGTTCCAAGGTTTATGGGGTAATTCCCGGAGAAGAGTACTCTCAAGAAGCCTTCCTAGAATATTACAAGAATCAAGCAAACAAGAAAATTCTCGGTGGAGTGAAATCATGCCCCAGACTTAATCATTTGTACAGAAACCAACTATGGCATGTAAGTATACACATGCATCCATTATTTCTAGTCTAAATCATCAGGCAATCATTTCACGTAGAAATCATTACGGGCATATAAACATGAGCATGTATTCATGATATTCAATTCAAAATACAAGGCATAAAACACTTATCAGTTCCACCAGGTGTGATGCAACTGCTGAGAGGGGTGCTCGTTTCCACCCAACCGTAGGCTCAGTGACTCCAAACGGATTTACCACTGGCCACCCCCGAGCTAGACCACAATGCTTTGAGATTCAGTCTCCTACTTCCAGCTCAATGGAAGTCAAGGACGAAGGTTACTCTCCTTCTCCTGATACAGAAAAATAATCCAAGACGAAGGTTACTCTCCTTCTCCTATGTTCAGAACTCCCTATGTTTCTAGAATTTCTCTAGTTCTCTTCTGTGATCCCTGTCGCGCGTGCTCTCCACACCCTACCACACTTCCTCTCTTGCCTTTTTCTCTACAAGATTGTGTGTGGAACAAATTTCCCCATCCGTGGTCAGGTCTAAGAGCTTTTACAGATGGGCGGTTCACCCCCATCCCTTCATTAACTCTTGAGGAGCCTCCCCACCTACCAATCTGACGGGAAATCCATTCTAGGGTCATAGAGTTGCTTTGGTATTTGAGCAAGTAAAAACCAGTATGGTACTGGATCGGTGGAAGTTAACGCAACCATTCCAGGTCCCTTCCACCACCTCTCATTAGCCATCGTGGTCTCTTTTAGCACATCCCCCTCCCAGCAGTCATGCAACACATATTCATAACATAATTTACATTCATCAACCTTTTATACAAAGGTCCGTCAAATCAAACATTCACATCTTTGAGTTTGCCATAGTTCTTGGCCAATATAGTTATTTTTACAAGCTGGGGGAAACAGGGTGTTACAATTCCCTCCCCCTTAAAGGAACATCGTCCTCGATGTTCTATCTATCAATATGACATGTATGTACAAAAGTAAACAAAATCGGATATGCATGTTTCATGGCATCTTCCATTTCCCACATAGCCTCATCTGGACCAAAATGTTTCCACTGCACCTTGACCTGTGCAATGGTTCAATTCCTGAGTGGGGTTTCCTTTCTGTCCACTATGCATTGAGGTTCTGGTAGGTATTCTCCCTCTGGTTCCACCTGGATCATAGACCAATCAATTATATGATTAGAATCATGTACATATTTCTTTAATAATGAAACATGGAAAACATTATGTGCTTTTACTGTGGGAGGAAGTGCTAACCTATAGGCTACAAGTCCCACTCTATCTAGAACTTTAAAGGGTCCACAATACCGAGGTGCCAACTTGGAACAAGCTCCCATCCTCAGGGAACTCTTCCTGGGCCTAACTCTGAGATATACGTGGTCTCCTGTCTTGAATTCTCTTGGAGTTCTCTTTCGGTCGGCTTAACTTTTCTGTCTGTTATGAGTGACCTTTAGATTTTGTTTTATCTAAGTCACTTGTTGTTCCATTTCTTTCAACATGTCAGGTCCAATAGTAACTATGTTCATGGGATTACTCCAACTGAATGGAGTGTTGCATGGTCTACCATAGAGGACTTTGAAAGGGCTCATCTTCAGGGATTCTTGGTAGCCATTGTTGTAGGCGAATTCCACCAGTGGCAGGTAATCTTCCCACTTTTTGGGTTGATGCATTGCATGCATCCTTAGCATGTCTTCTAATATTTGGTTCACTCTTTCTATCTGTCCATCGGTTTGAGGATGATAGGCTATGATAAACAGTAATTTGGTCTCCAGACCAACCATCAAGGACTTCTAAAAATTGGAAGTAAATTTCATGTCTATGTCAGACACGATCTCTTTAGGCATACCATGTAGTCTGAATATCTCCTTCATAAATACGTTGGTGATGTCTATTGCCTTGCGAGTCGACTTGACGGGGATAAAATGAGTGGAATTGCTCAATTTATCCACCACTACCATGATGGCATCATTCTGTTTGGTCAAGGTTGGTAATCCGGTGATGAAATCCATGGAGATGGTTTCCCATTTCCATTCCAGGATTGGTAGAGGTTGTAATAATCCTGTTGGGTGTCGGTGTTCTGCTTTAACCTGTTGGCATTCTATGCATTTGGCTAAGTACTCAGCTATGTCTTTCTTCAATCCAAGCCAATAGAATTGTTTATTGGTGGCCGTAATCATCTTATGGTATCCTGTATGAACAGTATATGGTCTTTTATGTAGTTCATCCATTATGAACCTCTTCAAGTCATCACAATCTGGAATATACAATCTATTTATGTAAGTTAGCAGACCTCCATCTATCATCTGGTAGCCTTCATACTTTATCCCTGTGGGTTCTTGCTCTAGGTACGAGATCACGGTCTGGAAGAATGCGTCTGTTTTTTGTGCATTCTTAACTCTTTCCTTGACATTCGTCTCACAGGTGCTCACCGCTACTAGGTAAATTGTTTTCAAACTTCTGCTAAGGGCATCGGCCACCTTATTTTCCTTTCCTTTAATATGTTTGATTTCAAAATCAAACTCGCTTAGCAGGGCCATCCACCTAGCTTGTCTGGCATTGAGATTTGGTTGGTCAAATAGATGTCGCAATCCACAGTGGTCTGTCATGAGTATGAATTTCCTTCCCAAGAGGTAATGCCTCCACATTTTCAAGGCATGCACTATGGCAGCTAGCTCTAGATCACGGGTCACATAGTTGGCTTTGTGCTCATTCAATTTTCAGGATTCATAGCAAACTACACTTTCTTCTTGCATAAGGACTCCCCCGAACCCTTCCTTATAGGCATTTGTGCACACAAGGAAGTCATTTTCAGGATCAACGATCTTCAGCACGGGTGCATGGGTCGGAAGGTGTTTCAGGGATTGAAATCTTTCTTCACATTCTTGTGTCCACATGAATTTAGCTCCCTTCTTCTGGAGGGCAGTGATTGGACAACCAATCTTGGAGAATCCTTTTATAAATCTCCTATAGTATCTTGCTAAGCCCATAAAGGATCTGAGATTCGAAACGTCCTTTGGGGTAGGCCATTCCATGACAGATCGGATCTTGTCAGGGTCTACTGCTACTCCTTTTTTAGATATGACATGGCCCAAGTAATGTATTTGTTTCTGGAAAAAGTCGCACTTGCTAAATTTGGCATAGACCTGATGTTCTCTTAGCACTTGAAGCACAAGTCTAAGATGTTCCTAATGTTCCTCTCTATTCTTGGACTAAATTAATATATCGTCAATAAAAACCAGTACAAATTTGTCTAGGAATTTGCTGAGCACATTGTTCATCAAGCACATAAAAGTGGCAGGGTCATTGGTTAATCCAAATGGTACTACCACAAACTCATAGTGACCATATCTCGTCCTGAAGGCAGTTTTGTGGATGTCTTCACCCTTGATTCGGACTTGATGGTATCCAGATCTCAAGTCAATATTTGAGAAGATGGAAGCACCACCCAATTGATCGAACAGGTCATCAATCCTGGGTAAGGGGTACTTGTTCTTTATGGTTACCTTATTGAGTTGTCTATAATCGATGCACAATCGAAGGGTACCATCTTTCTTCTTCACAAACAGAACTGGTGCTCCCCATGGGGAAGCGTTGGGCTAGATATAGCCTTTGTCCATCATTTCTTTTAGTTGTAATTTAAGCTCAACTAGCTCGGGTGTGCTCATCCTATAGGGTGTCCTAGACAGGGGCACTACTCCTGGTGAAATTTCTATTGAGAAGTCAATGTCCCTTCTAGGAGGTAAACCTGGTACCTCTTCTGGAAACACATCTCTATATTCTCTTAGTGTGGGGAGGTCTTCAAGGCTTGGTTTGTCATATTCAACTGATTCCAACACCTGTATCACATATAGTGGACATCCCTTTCTACAATACTTTCTCATTTGAAGGGATGATATTTGTCTCACCGAGACAGGATTTTGGATCCCTCGAAGGGTTATCCTTCTTCCTTTTTCACTTACACATTCTAAGGTTTTATGGTAACAGTCCAGTCTGGCTTTATATGTGGCTAGCTAGTCCATACCAATCAACAGGTCATACGATCCTAGGGGTAGTATGTTAAGGGTTGCTTGGGTGGGGAATTCACCCATAGTGAATTGGCAAGCTGATATGACCTCCACCACCTTTCTTTTGGTGCCAGTGGCTAACTGTACCAACCATGGATTGGCATGTTTATGTGGTTGTAATTTACACATATCAACAGCCTTAGGAGCTATATAACTCAAATTTGAACCAGGGTCAATTAGAATAGACACTAGATGGTTGGTGATCATACCTTCCATCTCCACCACTGAAGCTTGGTGGTCAGATTGTTTATTATCCACAGCTGCATAAATTTGGAGCATACTCCTGGCCACGTCATTGACGGTGGTAGCTTCTTGAATGTTGTAAATTCTTTGACTGCTCTATTGCTGGTGCGGGAAGTCCCTCAGTAGATGTTCTTCTCCACAACCCCAACATTTCAAGGGTTCTCTCTTTGGGTTATCAATCTTTCCTGGGGTAGATCCAAAAGGTCTATTTCCGCTCTGGGAGGGGAAATTTTGCTGGTGTACACTTCAGGTTGGGAAGCTCATCCTTGAGTCCTTTTTATAGTTTTTAAATCTTGGGGATTTAAACCCCTTTTTCTGGAATCCCAAACTATTCTTTTGCTTCTAGCCTTCGCGAGGTTATGTCTGATGCCCAAGCTGTTCATAACAATATCTTGCCTTTAGGATAGTGTCTTCTAGGGTCTTTGGCTCGTCAAACTCAATCCTGTTATGATAGTCCTTAGGTAATCCACTGATGAATCATTGCACCTTTGCCTTTTTTTCTTTTATATAGGGTACGTACCTCAGCAATTCAAGAAATCTGCTGACATATTCCTCTATGGTGAGTTTCCCTAGCTTAAGTTCATAGAATTCTTTAGTCTTTTCGTCGAAATACTTTTTCGATAGATACTTCTTCCTAAAGTATTTCTCAAACCGTTCCCAAGATAGGTCTTCTTTGTGAATCCCTTTTACGTTCTTAAGGTGTTCCCACCAAATGGAAGCCTTTCCATTCAAGTTGAAAGTGGCTACTCGGGCCTTCAAGTTTTCTGAGAAGTCATGGACTCTGAAATACTTCTTTAGTCCAAGCAGCCAGGCCTCCGCTTCCTCTCCCTTCTTTATTGCACCATCGAAAGAGGCTAGTTTGGCCTTCTTGAATTCTTCGAGATTATGACTTTTGGAATGCTTTCGCTTCTTCCGTTTTCTTCGGGAATAAGAACTAGTTCTTCTACTAGAAGATTCCTTCGAATTGCCAGTTTCCTTTTCAGAGGAATCATCAGACGCTTGTCCCTTATCTCTGGGGTGGACCTTTCTCAAGGTGCTCTTCCTAGTGTGGCCACTTAAAAGACCACGTTTTTGTATCTCAGGTGGAATTCAACTTTTCTTTGTCTGTCGTTGGTCTGCATGACTGGTGTCAGGTCCATGCTACAATTGTCTTTGTATGTCAGATAAACTCTGCAACAAGGTTGCATTAATTTCTGTTTGCTTCTCTTGCTCTTTTATCAACCTCTCGTTGTCGGCCTTGTAGCTCTATAGTTCGACCATGAGGCTCTTCACAGTCTCAGCTAGATCTGGAGGGGTCTTTACCACTCTCCTTTCATCAGACTCTTCGTCTCTATTGTGGGAGCCATGACCCACTTCGTGGTGCATCACCATTCTATGTGTCTGCAGTTTCCCACGGTTGATCGTCCGCTTGTTGTGCAGGAAAAACACTTGTTGTTAGTCAACATTATATTCATTCAAAATCAGCTCATAATTCATATTTTCAAATGCATACACACAATAGGAATTTTCATTCTTAACTTCAACTTTTGATAAAAGGGGGTTAGGATAGAGAGTTAATCCTTTTAAGAGTACTTCAAATGGAGTTTCTGCGCAACTCATTCATGAGCCCAAGCAGGCCAAGTATTGTAACCATGCTCTGATACCAATTTCTCACACATCTACTACGGCAACCTAGATTTTTCATCTTTTTTTCTTCGAGGGACAGAATCCCCGAATTTCTATGGGGCCTAGCACAGACCATCTCCCTTCCCTTATCCTCCTCCAAGCGACCACAACCTGGCCTTAGAACAAGCGCCTCTCACAAATCGCGAGTTGGAGAGTCAAGGCTCTTGACTCCTTTTTCTCCAAACGCCAATACCCGAGATGCAATACAGGTATGTCTCCCTCCTCACAAGTGCCTACTACATATAACCGTAAGCTAGGCTAAACACTAGCACTACTCGCAACTCGCGACTTTGCTAGTTGGAGTGTTGAGCCCTCGTGCTCCTCCTTTGCGAATCCCCGAGATGCGGGAGATCAACATTACGTGGACTCTGCCAAGTGACACGTACATGCCACTTGTCTCCTCCTTTGTACTATGCTTACGAGTTGTATCGTTGTTGCCCGTCGCATGAGACCTTGGCTCTCGACGTTTTGCGACCTTAGTGATCAAGGTGCAACTTCTTCATCCTGTGAAACCCCGAGCCACAATAAGTCAACAATGGGTTGACTCTTTCCCAGGCGACATGTGTCCACCACCTGTCACCCACTCCCACCTTTCTCTGGGTGCTTGTTGTTACGCCACCTATCAACCACGCGGTCCCCACCTAACAGATGTGCCACGTGTTCGCACGAGCCCTCGGTGCTCGGCACTTTGTGACCTCTGCAGTCGAAAGGAAGTTCTTTCAACCTTCGAACCCCCGATACGCGATACCACGTGGAGGTTCTGATCCAACAGTTCTCTTGTGGCTTGGATCCAACGACCACGATCACGTCGCGATTTCGCGAATCATGAGTTCGTGCAGTCCTACCCTCGATCACTCCAAGTCGCGAGTTAGTGAAATGCTACCCGACTGCCACGCATCCTGTGTCGATGGATGATTCTGAATACTTCGAGACTTTCAGGACGTTGTCAAATCCACTCTCCCGCCTATGCAAAGGTTAAGATTGACGGTCAATAGAGCTCCAACAGATCCTTGGATCTTTGGTCCTGGATCCCATCGCTACTTGCAAAGGAAAAAAGGGTCGAGGTGTTAACGCCTGCGCTCCTCCTCTAGATCCATCAATATTGACAGGTTTGGGGTATTTTCGAAAGGATTTTGACCGTTCGTCTACCAAACGATGGGGTATTCTCTTTCAATCATCGGACTCGCTATCCTTTATGAGCTTGAATCATGAAATTCAACCTCTCAGAGCTTCAAACTCCCATGACTCCGAGATCTTAGAGAGCTAATCTTTCTTGCATAAGGTTTCTCGACCCGGATCGCATGAACCTTCAGACGGTTCTTGGGTAATTGTCCCTGATCTTAGTCGAGTCTCTTGGTAAAGGTTCGGTACGGTTCCAAGGTTTATGGGGTAATTCCCGGAGAAGAGTACTCTCGAGAATCCTTCCTAGAATATTACGAGAATCAAACAAACAAGACGATTCTTAGTGAAGCGAAATCATGCCCCAGACTTAATCATTTGTACAGAAACCAACTATGGCATGTAAGTATACACATGCATCCATTATTTCCAGTCTAAAACATCAGGTAATCATTTCATACATAAATCATTATGGACATATAAACATGAGCATGTATTCATGATATTCAATTCAAAATACAAGGCATAAAACACTTATCAGTTCCACCAAGTGTGATGCAACTGCTGAGAGAGGTGTTCGTTTCCACCCAACCGTAGGCTCAGTGACTCCAAACAGATTTACCACTGGCCACCCTCGAGCTAGACCACGATGCTTTGAGATTCAGTCTCCTACTTCCAGCTCAACAGAAGTCAAGGATGAAGGTTACTCTCCTTCTCCTGATATAGAAAAATAATCCAAGACAAAGGTTACTCTCCTTCTCCTATGTTCAGAACTCCCTGTGTTTCCAGAATTTCTCCAGCTCTCTTCCACGATCCTTGTCGCGCGCACTCTCCACACCCTACCACACTTCCTCTCTTCCCTTTTTCTCTGCAAGATTGCATGTGGCGTGAATTTCCCCATCCGTGGTCAGGTCTGAGAGCTTTTACGGATGGGTGGTTCACCCCCATCCCCTCATTAATTCTTGAGGATCTTCCCCACCTACCAATCTGATGGGAAATCCATTCCAGGGTTAGAGAGTTTCTTTGGTCTTTGAGCAAGTAAAAACCAGTATGGCACTAGCTCGGTGGAAGTTAACGCAACCATTCCATGTCCCTTCCACCACCTCTCATTAGCCATCGTGGTCTCTTTTAGCACATCCCCTTCCCAGCAGTCATGCAACACATATTCATAACATAATTTACATTCATCGACCTTTTATACAAAAGTCTGTCAAATCAAACATTCACATCTTTGAGTTTGCCATAGTTCTTAGCCAATATAGTTATTTTTACAAGCTAGGGGAAACAGGGTGTTACAGCGTGCATAGCCATAGGATTAATAGAACAAGACCTATCTCCAATCAAAGTCAAAACAAATTCACCTGCCTCTATTTTCCTTAACTTCGGGAGGAAGTATGATCTATGATGCAGATCATCCCAGGGTCTGTCTGAACCAATCAATGCCTCAAGAATCGCCTCATCTTAGGGAAAGACCAGGTCTAAAGAATCTGTAGTGGAAATGGAACCTTGAGCCTAGATAGGCTCGAGAACTGGATCTAACTAATGTGCATGAGTCGGATCGGGGTTGGCTAAAGCTTGTTGGACAATGTTGTACGCAAATTCTGTCATGAACAAGGGCATGGCCATGCTAGAATGTCATGTCCCTTCTATCGAGGCTGATGGGGAAGGAAGATTCCATGGATCATGAAAGTAATTCATTCGAAACTATGACATTTGAAAAATTTCAGCCCTAGGATGATCAGGGGTAGCCAATATAAGCTTGACATCGCCAGAAGGAGGTGGGTAATCGAAAGTACCCATCAAATATGGACACAAACCAACCCCTATGTTGACAGTGTCAGGCTGAGGATTATTAATCATCGGGACCATGGATTCCCCTGATGAAGGGTCAGGATGGGATAAGAAAAACGGGTCAATGGTCATAATTTGACCCTCGTGTGGAAACAACAATAGTTGAAAGACTATAGCAACCATTGCATGCATTGCATAGGCCCAACTCTTTCCTAACAAAATGTTGTAGTCAAGAGGCGCATCGACCACTTCAACTTCGACGCACACGGTCTTCCCTCCTAATTTCATGGGGAAAGAAGGAATGATTCCATGTGGTTTGAATGTACGACCATCAAATGTCGTCAAAAATGTAGGTGACGGAGACAAAACGGTTTGGCCAATGGCCTTCCAACATGCCAGCGAGATCACGCAAGTCGAGGCACCCTCGTCAACCACCATGTGAAAGATATTCCGAGTAAATATTTCATGGTATAAGACACTACTATATAAAATGCAACGTAGTAAGGAAGATGAGGTTTCAAGTCGGTTGGATCAAGAACGATCGCTCTCAGGTTACAAGTCTCTGCAGATCCCAAGGCAGATAACAGGGCCTTTCTCTACAAAGTGCAGCTCTAGAGGACTTCCAAAGTGGACATCGCGCAAGGGGTTTGTGCCAAATCTTCCACAATGGAGTAGTTCTGAGAAAACCTCATGTTTGGATTATGCGAAGCTTTATTGAATGAACCTTTGGGGATGTGTGTCATCATTTCTCCCATCGTCTTCTCAATCTAGAGAGGAACTGGTGGGTTTGTGGCTTCTTTACCCTTTTCGACAGATTTCGGCATTCCGTAATATCGAAACCTGGTCGCTATATGAGTGTCACATTTCAACATTAAACATTCACGGTTGAGGTATTACCAGTAGACGCGGGGAGTCCCTGACTGCCCCCTTCCACGCTCGAAGATGTTGAGGCTTGAGCCATGTTTTGCCCATGTGGAAATGGGTTTGTCAGCACAACAGGTTGTTATTGTGGCAATAGCTTCTGGGCCTCCGCAAGTCGAGGGCACAGGTGAGTCAGATGGTCTTCCATGAAAATTTTACATGGATACTTCAACTTTCTATTCTTTGTTTCACCCCCGCCAACATTGTTATTAACCTTTTTTTCCCCTTTACCCTTCTTGTTGCATTGTTTCTTCTTTCCTTCAAGTTTTTGGTTGGACTTCAGGTTCGTCGAATGCACATTTTGTACATCCGACGTTTGGGTAGGGGGAATAATCGAACTGAAGGCCTAGCTAGCCACCGTCTTTTGTATCAACAATTTTTGCAATTGATTTGATAAGAGATTGGAGGAATTTCCTTGTGTTGAGCCCACTATAACATCGACATGTGGTCCATAATTTTGTTTGGACTTGTCAAGGATGGACCGTGGCGCATCTGACAAGATCTCATAGAGTAATCCAGACTGAGAGTAAATCATTTCGAGTTGTTGCACTCTCATTACCGCCTCCTCCTATGAAAACACTCCAAAATTTGCAACATCCTTGGGTACAACTGGTACCAAGGACTTTAGGAACTACTCCTTCAAAAAATCTAGTGGGACCTGTACCTTAATCAATCTCTTCTGACGTCGTCATTCTTGGATGTGATCAAAAATATTATCGGCCTTAGTATTCTCAAAGTTGGCTAGCAATTCAGTGTCACAATCGTATCTCATGGGTAGCTGGAAATGATTTAGATAAACCATCGCCAGGTCGTTAAAGTAATACCTTGAGCTGTCGAGCTCAAAATACCATTTCACGGAACCCCCGATAAGTGTGCATTGAAACAGGCGCAATTGTATGGAGTTGTATCGCAACGAGTTTGATGAGCACCATATGTGTAAAGTTGTCAAATGATCACCTGGGTCTTCTCCAGGCTTGCCTTCGAATTTTGGAATGTCCGAGGACAACTTAGTTGGCATGGGCGACCAATGCGGATCGTGACAAACCAAGTCGTTAAGAAACCTTGACAAGTCTGGAAGATGTAGCATTGCCAGAAACGATAGTTTGGGTTGGGTACTATGTACAGGAAAAAGGGGGCCTAGATTTTGACTATCACCAAGTTGCCAAGAAAAGTTGGATTGCTGGCCAAGGTTCTGGTAGAAACTATGGCCTTGACCAGCGTATGGAAACTGCGTTTGCTGGGAAATCATCGGCTAGCTCCCATAATTGGATGACGTGGGTTGGGTGGGGATTTCTCCCTGCATTATGTTCCAAGGATTTTGGAAGGGGATGCCCCCAACCGATCTGACATGCATAGGTATTGAGCCCTGTTTGGGGTTCCATTGACCATGGAAGGGGTTGCCCCCGACTGACATCCCTTGCAAGGGAACTAATCCTTGCCAAGGCTTCCAAAGTCCTTGTGAGGAGAAAACTCATGTACTTGCCCCCTGTGTAGGAATAATACCCTGCACTTGATTATGTTGTCCAAAACCAGGGTTGCCCCCAACCGAGATGAAAGTCGAAGAAAAATCATTATTACCAAACACGTCGAACAAAGAGAATGACATGGATCCCACCAGTGTAGTGTAAGACAAAGGTCCTAAACCACCTGTTCCAAACAAGTTGTAATTATCACTCGACCCAATAGGTTGTTGGAAAGTATTACTGAGCAAGAGGGACAGAGGAGGTATGTGACCTCCACCATAAGGGATAACATTAAAGGAGACTGAGGTGCCCATAGTAGAGCCTTCCACGGGAGCATTTGAGCTCCATGTCCCTAGACCCATGGTCTGTAGGGTGGATTAGGTAAGGACTGACTTCAAATCGAAGTCGATCATCCCATATGAGAATGGAGGGCTCGTCGCACTCTACATAAACAGAGCAGTAGTCACCATGGATGATGGTATCGGACCATTTCCTGAGGTAGAGGGAGTTGATACCATTGTGGTTTGGGCTGGCGAAGGTGGGTTAGGAGGCAAGATACCCCCTGTGGTAGTAGTCGTAGAGAAACTATGAGGACTCCCAGATGAAGTAGCATCATTTTCTTCCATGGATTCTTGCAAGACTAACTGGTGCTCGACAGGTGTCACCTTAGGAGGGACAACTTGTACTAATATTGGCGTCAATAAGTCGATGATCGGAGGGTTGGCTAGCCCGAGAGATTATGCTCCAAGGTAAAAAATAGTAGGTTCCTCTAGAGTCGAGTAATCTCCTCTCGGAGCATGCTTGAGCACAGTTTCCTGCGGCCTGGTCTCTTCGAATGACCCTTGTTGGTCAATTCTTCACCATGATGGTGGCGGTGGTGGCTCTAATGCAACCGGTGGCAGGCCCTGAAGCCTTCGCGACCGATGGAGCTCTTGATATTCCACTTTGTGAAAATATCAACGACATAGTAATGCTTTAACTATCATTTAAAACCAAGCACAAACTAGAAAAATTCCTATAAGATAAATCAATCAAACCACTATCTACTACGAAGAACAGTTATGCCAGCCAACACTAGAGAAACTTACCGGTGCAAGTGAAACTCGAACACGGAAGCACCCTCTGGGTATACTCTGCAAAGTGTGACCTGACATTTTCCCTAGGTATCGCGGTATACCCCCACAGTCACCTATGTACGTCCCTAGAAAAAAGGAAACTAAGTTTCCAACTCACAAACAGTCACCAGGCGGGTACAGTCGACAGTCAGACGGATCACGATGAGTAGGATAACAAGTCTGAAACCTACTGAGGTTATCGAAAGCAAGTGGTCTAGAAGACGATAGAGGATCTCGAATGGATTTGAGTACCACAAAGCTCCATAGGAAAATGCAGGTGATAGTATTCCCACGACAGATCCTCAATATGCGTTCCCCACTACGTTTAGTTCGGCTTTGGAGGGGTTATCTCCACTGCCTTTCCTCACGTGACCTTGTGTTTATCCCTTGTGTTAGAGGGGCTCCTGGATAAATTTCACGTCACTGGACTTTAACACTCCCTAGCTCTGACTCCAATGTTTGTTTAACGGCCTTAAAGAGTTTCCTCTCCAACCTAATTCAAGGCCCTAACCCTAAAATAGTTGGTTGACCCTACAAACATAAAAGTCTAATTAATTTTAGTTTTAGCGTTTATTTTAATGGCTTGATTAAATCAAAGGATATGGCGGTGAAACTAGTGATGTTATGAGAGATGGAAAAAGGAGAAAAAGACAAAACTTGGAAGCAAAATTACTTCTAGTCAAAAGTAAATATTTACAACTAACTCTTTGTAACCAACTTTTTTGTAACTAACTTTTTTCAAGATCTTTAAAAAAAAGACCTAAAACGAAATTTTGTTGGACTACAATCTACTTAAGTTTCAAGAAATCAGTAAAGAGCTTAAAAAATGAACTCTTTTTCCTTTCTAGTAAAATAACTGACTCTAACTACTTTACCAAACTAAAAATGAAAAATCTTTTTTTTTAAATGCTTCAAACAGAAAAACTGACATAAATATTTTTTTCTCTTTTTCAAATCAAATGAAAGGGGTAAAAAGAACAACAAGACAAGACTGAAACAAATCTTTGGCCTACTGTGGATCGCAGGGAATCACTAAAGACACCAAACAAGCCGACCAAAAATTCAAAGACTCGCTTAAAACCCTTTCAGAAGTAAACACAAGAAAACTTCAAAAAGACAAGTAAATTGAATTCTAACCCGGGCTATGGATGTAAAAATAGACTCTGAACTATATCAAGAAACCCTGAGAAGTATAAACCTCAATTAGGAAAGAGGTTGTCTGCCTCTTTTTCAAAAAAAAAATCTTGAACCAGGTACGCTATTGTTGCTTCAACATCCTACGTATGTATGTGAGTTTTTTATTGAGCAGGACATGTATGTATGCGGGATGACCCAAAGAAGGGCACGTACACCTCTATACTTTCTCAAAAAATAAAGAAAATAGACAGTCTTATAGGGAAGGGAGAACTGGTATAGCACCTAAAGGTGACTAGAATCCCTTAAAAGATTCAAAGGACTCAACAGAAAATCGAAAGGAAGAAAAACCAATCAAACAACCTGAAATTCCCTAAAAAACCATAGAGGCTTCCCCAGTATGTTCGATAGTTCTGCTAGAGGGAAGAAAACCCCTATGACTACACCAGGCTTCAGAGTGTAGACAGATCAATTAACCGTATAAAATTCAACTACTTCTCTAAACTACCCCAAACATACCAAAAGTCATACAAGAGAAGCAAAGATGAGGGAGATTAGGTAACTATACCTCTACTCCACGTCTAGTGATGATCTCCTCGAGCTTGGAAGTTTTGTTGACTGCACACCTCCTCCCAAGGCTGACCTGCATCCAAAGATTGACAAACTAAAAATGACAAGCATGTTATTCCATATACAAATTAGGGTTAGATGTTAGAATGCCAAAACATAAACCAATAAAAGCATTCAATACACCATGATTTGGGACAGGAAAAGTAATTTGTTTATTAATAACTCAATGATTATACCTTTACATTCAAATTCGGCTACCACTCCACGAACCTAGTTTGGGATCCTCTTCACCAAGCTCCAAGTGCACCTTTGTATGGATTCTCCTCTCAACCTTCTGATCTCTTCTTGGGAAGCAAATGGGTTCTGATGGAGGAAGAAGGGCTAATGGGGAAATGTTGAGTCAATTCTCACAAAAGGGCTACAATAACTTGGTGTTATTGGATAAATCGATGAATGCGGACATAAACTAATCTCCCTAGATCCACCTGGATCTACAACAAAACAAGACAGGACATGAGGCTTTCCCTAAGTTGCTACCATTGAATTTACTACCAAAGAAGGAATAGATGGCATACCTTTAGATATCGCTTCCTTATATCTCTGTTGTCCCTGCTTCGCTCCGGTGCTATTGTGAGATCATATTTGCAATGACACAAACCAACCAAAGTGAAAGCAACAATTGTAGGTTCAATGGAAACCTAAACATGTGATCAAGGAGTCATGTAATAAAAACACTAATGATTTTATGGGAAAGAAACATGTCACCGTATCATATTAAATAAAAGTAGAAGATACAACCAAATTGCCTTGATGTCGCAAGTTCCCTTTCGGTGGGCCTTTGTCCCAAAACACACATACACTTGCTTCGAATTCATATGAAGATAGTCCACAAAATCTTGATGGACAAGTAGAGGCCACAAGCATCAGTTGTAACAAGATCCTTCACACAGTATTTAGTCTATTCTTTCAGCAATTATTTGCTCAATCTTGCTTAACCTTTTCCATGAGAAACCCATCATTATATAAGAGAAGCTGGAGTGGTTACAAGGATGAGGATGATCCCACCAAATCAGAGAAGCTAGTAAGACCACAACCATATGGACGCCACCTCACATTCTAGAAGATTCTCCTTCTAGAAACTTCTAGAAACTTCTTCCTTTCCTTAGTTTCAAACGTCATTGCACCCTGCCTATATAGCAGCATGCGGAAATCCCGTGAGCCAGGCATAGAGCAGCCTATGGAAATCAAGGATTTTTTCACTGTGTACCACTGTCATCCTATGGCGTCATTCTAAAAATATGACTTGTAGGGGAAGAACTTAGTCATTTTCCTCATGTAAAAGATTGTTTTGAGAGCCTGAACACATGCATGTAGGGTCATCTTCAGAGTGACCAAAATAATGTGTAACACTTGGGCAAGGAGGGGATGTGAAACGGGCAGAGTTTCATAGTTCTTATGTCTAGATGTAAAATGAGACCCCAACACCTCCTTTTATATGACAAAAGGATGGTTATTCAGTTGGGTGACAGGCTATAGGTGGTGGATTAGTTGGGAAACTACCCAATAGCCCGTAATCTCAACGAATTCCTTGCAAATTTTTATTTTTTGAAACTTTTTCAAGTATACGCAGGTTGTAATGGTGCAACATGCATATGTACGCAAGTTGTAGTGGTGCGGCAAGCGTATGTACGTGGGCAGTAGTGGTGCAGGGCGCGTACATCTTCAAAAAATTGGTTTTTAAGAAGAGAAACTCAACAATGCTTTGGAAAAAATGCAAGTAAGAGGGATAAATGCCAAGTATGCATGTGTAGAGCAATTTAGAGTTATAACAACATTGCTAGGAAATATATTCAAGGTTTAATGTTTTTTTTGAGGTTCAATTAAGCATGTCGTTGTGGTAATTTCGTCTTGTATTTATTCTCCATGAGATATTTTCCCAGCCTTAGGCTTCATCATGGTGTTGATTGTTCTCTGTCCTGTTTTAATTTTTTAACTGAAGTTGCAGCCCCAAATTGATCTGGAAAGCATTCGTTGCACCTTTGCGTTTTAAATTATTTTGGACCGTGTTCCCTTCTCCTCGGCCTTGACAGTTGGCCTTTGAGATTGTTTGCAATTTTTTCACATCATTTTGTTCCTTAATTTCTCCAAGTGGTTACCTTCAGTTCTCTTCATTGGGCTCAATGTTTTTCCTATCCATTTTATTTGTTGAATGCTTATTACACCCAACATGGGGAGCTCCAGGAGGATTGTCTTAAACCTCTTCCCTTTTGTCCCCTCCTAGCTTTTGTCCTTGTGGTTTCCTTGCATTTTGGAAGAAGGAACACCCCAACAAATTTTACAAACAATTCCTTGTGTGTATTCCTTCTTTTCTTTGCGTTTATTGGTCTCTTTCAACTCAAAAAATACATTTTTCTTGCCTTGCATTTTCCTGGCTATATACAGTGGATAGACCCTTTATTTTTCTGCATTTTTATTGAGAAAATTGTGCCCAACCTGTGGGGGGGGCTATCATATGTCTTCACCCTTATTTCTCTATGTTTTTATTGATAAAATCGTACCCAAACTATGAGGGAGGCTAGCATATGTCTTCACCCTTATTTCTCTGCGTTTTTATTGAGAAAATCCTGCCCATCCTGTGGGGGAGGATAGCATATGTCTTCACCTTTATTTCTCTATGTTTTTATTGAGAAAATTGTGCCCATTCTATGGAGGAGGCTAGCATATGTCTTCACCTTTATTTCTCTGCGTTTTTATTGAGAAAACCATGCCCATACTATGGAGGAGGCTAGCATGTGTCTTCACCCTTATTTCTCTGCGTTTTTATTGACTAAATTGTGCCCAGCCTGTGAGGGAGGCTAGCATTAGTATTTACCTTTATATCCCTACGTTTTTCTCCCTCTTCGCCCAACATTCAAACTGATGCCTCTGTGTGTCTTATTGGGTAATTTATTCATCCCTTCCTCCTCTGTTGACATGCACTCGCCCATCTTTTGAACCGTTACCTCTGCGTGTCTTAATGGGTATTTGATTCATCCCTTCCTCCTCCGTGAGACACACATTCGTACAACAATTTTGGACTGATACCTCTGTGTATCCCCCTTTTTTATCTTTGTGTGGGCGAGATTCTTCCAGATCGGCACAGTTCCAGTTACTTAATAGAAAGGTTGAATTACATTAATTATGGTTATGGAGTAAATTTCGATTTAAAATTTACATTCATAGTTCTTTAATGCTATCAACTCTTTTTATGTTAAATTCACTGATGCTATATTCAGAGTCTTTAATGCTATATGCTCTCCTTTATGCTAAATTTATTGATGTTATATTCAGATTCTTTAATGCTATATGCTCTCCTTTATGCTATATTCATTGATGTTATATTCAGATTCTTTAATGCTATAAGCTCTTCTTTTAATGCTATATTCAGAGTCCTTAAATGTTATATGCTCTTCTTTTAATGATATTGTAAATTGTTGTCTCGTTGCGCCTTAAGAATATTGTGGATGGATAAAATATTTAGTCATAAGTTTACTCACACCATCATATATATAGCTAGGTGTGGATATTCATGTTTGTAGTTTACTCTTTCACCATTAATTGAGTTGACACATAATTGCTGAAAGGAAGAGATCTCCTTGCGCACTGAGTTAAATGGATGATACTATTGCACCTAAACTTAATATGTTGTATGTTGAACTTATGGTTTAGATTTCCTTGCTCAATACATATTGATTATGAGATTAATTAGAAGTTAGATTTATCGCGCGTACAAGTAAATGATTTTGTGGACCTTAGAATTTTGCGCAAATGGAATGTAATGAAATGAATGTTGTTCTAGATAATAAATTTCTCGCATGCGTAAAAGATGATGTATTGAATGATTTTTGTAGTTACTTAGGTGCCACAACAATTTAATGAATATTTACCTCGCATTGTTGATTTGTTGTGATATGATAATAGAATTACATGCGTGACTCAATTTAAGTGGGCGTGAGATTGCTTCTTCATTTTTTTTCTTGCACCTTGATTTTAATGTTAATTAATCTTGTGTCTTGAATTATTTGATATATGACTGATTTAGTGGCTAGTTTCTCTTGTGTCTTTACTTAAGTTGACATGTGATTGTTCTAGAATTGTTACTCTCGCACGCAATGAATATTTAATATGGATGTATGATTTATGGCGATACTGATTACCGTTGCACTATGATGATTGATGAATAGGATTGATGGATTGATCTAGATGATGTTTGAACTTGTTGTTAGTGGGATGTAGACACCTCCTTGTTCCTCAGAACAGTCTCCAACCTTGAGACCTTAAATGGTTAAAATCAATTGGAACTTGGGCTTGAGCGTTGCTTATGTGTCCTGGAGGTCCTAACCTTGCAGGGTAGGTTGGGCGGGTAGTATCTTATGTCAATATTACCATTATCTTTATGATCCTTAAGTTAGCGTTATGTTATCTCATGTTATCATGGTGTTATCTAATGATTATCCTGATGAGAGGAGTTGAGTGCTTTATGATTCATACTTTTTATGTGTCATTATTTATTTGTATGAATGCAATGATTATGGGCTGCTATTTATTTGTGCTAATGCGTCAATATGTGTATAGTTATTCATGGAAATGATGTGTCAGTTTTATGTCGTGAATGATTGATAATGTATTAATATTGTTTCATTCATATATTCGATGATGTGTCAATGATGTTGTTATTAATTGTGATGGATAATTCCTAAGAAAAAAAAAATTACCTCTTTTATGTCACTTTTGTTGTCGTAACGACGGGGTCGTTACATAGGCATCAAAACACTAGGTACTTAGCAGTGGCTTGAATATTAGTGGTTTTTTTTCTTCTTCAACGTAATGTATTAGCTTGGACTATGAAGGTAAGATTTTGACATGCTCACCTTCTCTAAGATGACAACTTCAATTATTCAACAACTGTAAGAAATTTTCGAACATCCTCAAAATATTGATTGGCTGATAGCGGATGTCCTTAAGGAGGAAGTGATGTTAAGGAGAAAGGATGTCCTTAATGGATAATGTTACATTGTTTTGGGTTTCTTATTGGTTATGCCTCACTCACCAGTTTGGGTTAGTAGAGCCAATTGATTTTTAGATTTATAGTATTATGTATCCTATCATCACCCTCAAGACATGGTCATGATAACCATTAAATCCAAAGTACCTAATAGGATCTTGTCGACACACGATTGGATTCAATCTAGCCTTGTTTGGCTTGTTTCAAGATCCCAATATTTTGGACTTTGGGGAGACCACTCCTTACTTAAGTTTTGATTTTTGAAACCCTTAATTTGNGGGGGGGGGACTTCAAAGTTGTGACGTCATTGATAATATTTTGTTTTTAATTATACCTTAAGGGAAAAAGTGGCCTAGTGATTATGTAGGGATGTGTATGAACTTCCAATGGTATATCATATGCCTATTTTTGAGCTTTGTTGTTGAGAACAAACTTTCACAAGATCAACACTAGTTTCAGGGCAACAATTTGGTAGTAGAGGTTCATGATTTAAAAGAGTTGTTGATGGACACAAAAAGAGGAAATTAAAGTTCCAAGTTGTATCGTACCTCGTGAAATTTCTTATGACATATCATTTTCCTCATTCCAATATCTAATTACTCACTTAGAGTTGTCACAAGTCTTTGAATCGATTTCAAGGGTGCAGTCTATGCAACTTTCCTAATAGAGTTTTTTGGAAGTTGAATTAGTAATTTCCAAACTAAAATAATATTTTCAATTGGATGGTGTCTAAGTATTCATTGATGTCGAATTACTCATCAATACCTTTTTGACAATACTTTATTTACCTCATTTTGACATTGTATCACATAATGACAACATTAACAAAATCAAGTTACTAGTAGGCCCCACTAGCAAAACAACATTTTGAGCCCTAGCGGTCATAACCCATGATAGAGATGTGCACATTCTATTCAAGGTATAAAAGAAACATTCCTATAGAATATAATATATATGGAACTATGGTGAGACTAGTTTACAAGCCAGAAGGAATTATGGCATGTGGGTAATTGCTAAGAGATGGAACAAGTGTTAGAAAAACAGGACCGCGGAGCAATAAAATAAAACAAATGCGGAAAACAAAACACAGAAGATACACAATACAAGAGAGACACAGATTTACGTGGTTCACCCAGTGTGGGCTACGTCCACCAGAGAAATTGTCAGGTCCTTCCTTTATTATTATCCATCAAATGAATGGATACAACCTACAACAAAACCCGTTGTAACTTCCTCTTCTTTCTCTCACAGTCTCCTCTCTCAGAATACAATATTCACCATAACCATAGCCGTAATACATTTCCCTCATAAAAGAGGGTTGCCTTATAGGGAAAAAAACCCTAACATAATCTCTACCATTAGATCTGCGACCTTATAATGAACGATCCAGATTTACAATGAAATTACAATATACATTTACAAGGAAATTTTTCCTTCCAGGCCTTCGCCCCCAAACCCCCGCTGGGGGCCCGCTTGCCCCCAGACCCCCCAGCCAAGGGGATATCCCCCCCGGACCCCGCAGAGGGGGTACCCCCCCTCTGTACTCCCCCGCGTGGAAGAGTGTACATACTTTTGGGGTATAAACACGACTGAAAACAAGGACCTCTG
>ML781074.1:1111210-1122155 GCA_009831015.1 Picea engelmannii
TCCTGATTTCTCTCCTGCTGTCCATCTCTTTGTTTCTTTGGAGCTCTGCAGTCTTTCTTCAGATGTCCTTTCTTCCCACAATTCCAACACTCTATCTTTCCAAGTCTGGATTTGGATCTGCCCTTCCTGGAATTTCCGCGGTTCCCTAAGCCCTTTCCTCTATCCTTTTTTCTTCCCCTGTTCTCCATGTTCAATGCATTACCTGATGTCTCACATGTGCTTTTCCGTCGCATTTCCTCACTAAGGATAACACCAACAACATCATCAAATTTTAAAGTATTTGAACTAGAGACAGAGTTACTTACAGCCATGACCAAGTTGTTCCAGCTTTCTGGCAATGAGCACAAGATTAGAAGAGCCCTGAACTCATCATCAAAGTCCACTTTTACAGAACTTAGTTGATTAGTAACCATATTAAATTCATTTAAATGATCTGCAACAGACCCACCTTTTGACATCTTCATATTAAATAATCTCTTCATTAGAAATACCTCATTGGACGCTAAGGGTTTTTCATACAATTTGGCCAATGCGTCCATCAAACCCTTCGTAGTCTTTTCTTTTGAAATATTGAAAGCCACTGATGCTACCAGGCTCAGCCGTATCGTTCTTAGAGCCTTTCTGTCAAGAATATCCCATTCTTCATCCTTCATGGCCGTCGACTTCTTTGCTACTCCACCCAATGGTAGGAATAGATCCTTCTTATATAAATAATCTTCCATCTGCATCTTCCATAACTGGTAGTTTTGGTCATTAAATTTCTCGACCCTAAACTTTCCATCTTTTGACATTGCTCCCACTCGAACCAGGAACCCTCTTTTCCTGCGAGTTACCTTTCGCTCTGATACCAGTTGTTAGAAAAATAGGACCGCGGAGAAATAAAATAAAACAAATGCGGAAAACAAAACACAGAAGATACACAATACAAGAGAGACACAGATTTACGTGGTTCACCCAGTGTGGGATATGTCCACCAGAGAAATTTCCAGGTCCTTCCTTTATTATTATCCAGCAAATGAAGGGATACAACCTATAGCAAAACCCGTTGTAACTTCCTCTTCTTTCTCTCATAGTCTCCTCTCTCAGAATACAATATTCACCATAACCATAGCCATAATACATTTCCCTCATAAAAGAGGGTTGCCTTCTAGGGAAAAAAAACCCTAACATAATCTCTATCGCTAGATCTGTGACCTTATAATGAATGGTCCAGATTTACAATGAAATTACAATATACATTTACAAGGCAATTTTTCCTTCGGGGGCTTTGCCCCCGAACCCCCGCTGGGGGCCCGCTTGCCCCCAGCCGAGGGGATAGCCCCCCTGGACCTCGCAGAGGGGGTACCCCCCCTCTGCACTCCCCCATGTGGAAGAGTGTACATACTTCTAGGGTGTAAATACTTCATGGGGTATAAACACGGCTGAAAACAAGGACCTCTGAATCAGGAAGATAATCAGGCTCCACAACCAACAACAAGAATGTGCCAAAAGTGTTTCCTGAGAGTAGGGAGTGGATAAATATATTTTTCATGTACATGCAATCAATTTATAAATCCTTGAGTTCTATTTGTTCGAGGAAAATAATCATCTAACGAACTATAAGACTGTGAGCTAGAAGCATGCATGGTTGCACATTCTAATACATGGATGACTATAAAATTGTTTATGAATTTTCTTTATCATTTTGTTGCATCTGTACCTAGAACCACCCTACCTACTAACAAACACTTGTTGATTTTTTATGGCGATGGCAGCCACATAGCTTTACAAATTGTGGAAGAGGAAAACAAGATGCACATAAGTTTGTTGACTTTGCCTACACACTACTCATAGGTTTCAACCCTAGATGTGAATGTGTTTTAGCCTTTTAATAATTGATTCAAGTTTGTGAGAGCATCATGGATGGAAAATAACCTAGGGATAGAGGTAAAAATTTTAAATTAGTAGTAGTTGTTGGTATACATTTTCAAATGGATCTCACACCCTCCAATATCAAGGTTGGATTTAGGAAAACTGGAATCTTGCTACTAAATTATGATTCTCTTATCAATGATGTGGCTTGTATCCTAGCTTTTGATATACATGGAAAGGAAGATGTAGATGATGAATTGAAAGTGTCGTCCATTAGGTGATGATGATGAAAAAGTTAGTACTACTCAATTACATTATGAAGCATCTCAAGAGAATATGGAAGTTGTTGCATCACATGAAGCACATATAAATTCCACATAACATATTTAAAATGACATTGTTGAATTGAATACGATTGAATCTTTCTAATCAATGGGAAACATCAATGAGAATTTTATGTTGCCAAACCAAGTAACCAAGCACGAGAGGTTATTGAAATCCATGATGAGTATAAGTAGAAATATTGTTAACAACACTAATGAAGAAAGCATTAGCATACCTTTGTTGCCAACAAATTTGAACAACAAGGAAGTTTTCCATTATTATGTGGATGTTAGAGGTGGAAGGATGAAATGAAGGCAATGAAAAACCAAATGGAGAATTCAATGGAGAAGAATCATAGCCCCCAAATTATCCCCATAATTAGCCAAGTAATGGACTATTACTCAGACAATTTGTAAGGTTTCTAGTGGAGAGAGTGACATAGAAAGTAGGGACATGATCCAAATATTTTCTTCAATTAAGTAGGATCTCACAGTTACTAACTTAATATGATGACACCATACTCTTGGTGGAGGGATAACAAAATAAAAAGGAGATCCTAGAATTGAAACAAAGAATATCATGCAAATGAGAAGAAGGCAACAAATATTGTTGTGACAAAACAATGAAAGAAAGAAATGATTGAAAGAGAGAGGGGAAGGAAACAAAAAGAGCACCAAAAACAATTGGCAAGGCATGAAAAAGAACAACAAAAGGTGCTATATAAACTTGAAAAGGAGCAAGAGAGTAGGGAGGAGCTTGACATGAATACAAACAATGTTGAAAATAGAATTTTGTTGGCCAATTTAGTGGATCAAATTGTCGAGAATGGGTGATTCTTACAAGACCTGATTAACATTTAGATACCCCATTATCATCCAGTTGCAACACCTCCCCTCTCTTCCTACTTGTTTAGGGGTCAATCCATTATGTTCTTTTCCAACACCTCTAATTCTTCTGAGGGTATTGAGCACAAGTCAAAACTATAGTTTCCATATTCCACCTTGGATGTAAAAAATGAAATGGCATGAAGAAAATGAAGGAAACTCAAACTACTTGGATCAAGCAAATGTAAGGAACTCAACAACATGAGCAATGGATATACTCATCCTCCTTAATCATGAAGGTGCTTTACATTCAACCTAACCACATACAATGTGGATTTTGTTATACAGGTTTTCTTTTGGTGTTCCCATATTTTTCCTTGGATGAAAGCTAAAGTATTCATTAATATGTATTTGGGCCTAGTTTATAAGCACATTTTCCTAATTAATTCCTAGGTCATGATTTCCTCTTTAATTCTAGGCATTGAATTATGATAACTTTAATATAAATGAATTTCTAGTTCTCTATGTCTGGTCTTCTATATCCCATACTAAACTATGATTGGCACAACTCCATTACATAACTCCTAATTGGAAACCGAAACAATATATACATACCAAACATCAACTCATTATACACCCAAATAACATAATGCATATTGAAGGAATGGAATAATGAATTAATCAATGCATAATGCATAATCATGGTATAAAGATTGCACATCCCCAAAGATAATATATATGCACAATAAATACAATTGCAATTCTAAAGGTGAAGACAATTGAAAGCTTGGTATGGGACACAAAAATTCTTACAATTAATGTGAGTGGAGTAAGCAAGTACATTTAGAACACTCCAAAGAACTAGTCTCCCATCTAAAAATATAAAACCTACTAGAAACCAACAATGCTTTCAAGTTGGAAACCAAAACATTAAGTTTTTTCCATTCTAAAAGAAGAATTTATGGTAAACAACAAGATAAAACTTGCTCGAAACTAACAATGCATTCAAATGCATTCAAGTTGAAAACCAAAACATTAAGTCTAATGGAGTTTGCATTATGGTCATACTTGTGAAATTGCAAATGGTTTCCCAAAGCCATGAAGTTGTCAAGTTATGCAATGTAGAAGATCAGGAGGAGAATAATCACATGGATCCAAAGAGTCTAAGGAGTCCAATAAATCCATACTAAACAAAATTCCTCCTTTTAATTTTATGCTAGTACCCTACTAATTTTTTTCGTTTCATTCAAAAGAAAATATATATCACGAATGTAATTGTTAAATGGCCTAGTTTTTTTTATTTCTATGAATTATATTCCACAATGGAAACTTGGACTCCATCGAAGATCCAAAATTTATAGTCCATTACTATTGAAAATTAGGATTCATAAATTTCATTCAAGGGATATACCTTATCTAATTTCTTAGACACCATCCAAGAATCGAAATCAAATTTCACTTTTTATTTCTATGAATTATATTCCACAATGGAAACTTGGACTCCATCGAAGATCCAAAATTTATAGTCCATTACTATTGAAAATTAGGATTCATAAATTTCATTCAAGGGATATACCTTATCTAATTTCTTAGACACCATCCAAGAATCGAAATCAAATTTCACAAGAATCTAGGTTACATCCCTTTTCAAAATTTCACTCCAAAATAACATTAAAATTTCTCTTCAAAAGCCTATAAACACTTCTCAAGCCTTGGACTCTACCAAAGAGATTAACTCCATGAGAATTTTGGTTACTAGAATTGAAAAAAAAAAAATTAAAATGAAAATATAACATACATTGACTATTTGGTTGGAGTGGAGGAATATAAGAAGGCCAAAGCAATGGATATCTATGCACTAGGAGTATGCAATGTAAGGGATGTATAGGTGGTAATGTAAGGGATGTATAGGTGGTATTTAATTTTACTTGGGAAGACATAAGAGGAAACACATTTTCACCTTTAAAAGAATCTAGTTTAATATACTATTGTCACCAAAATGGTGTTGTGTGCAATGGGGCCTCAAACAAACAAATGACCACTCAAACAAATTCAATATTTGGGTTGGTTTCTAAAAGTCCTATGAGTGTTTCCCACATGTTTATAAAACAAGGAGAGATGAATCCACACCTTGTTGCACAAGTTCTTGATTCATACACTAATCCAAAACAAGAATTGTCTTTCTTAACATGGGCATCTCATTGTTATAGCATTAATTGGTCACCCTTGACCTTTGATGCTATGTTGGCGACTTATTCATAATAATTCCATCATTCCTCCATTTTATTTATATATTTTTGGGCTTTCACCTTGATGCATGTATCCTTGCTTCAAGTAACTCCCATGTTTCTCACGGGTTTCCTTCATGCAACTCACGAGGACCTCCAAAATGTCCCAAAAATTAATAAATGCACAAAATGCATACTCCTAAGTGGAGATCATAGAGGCTCTACACTTGTACAACCTTGATCTCCCAACGAACTAAGCGACTTCATCATGGTATAAATTAGATTTTTATGTTGAGAGAATGGGTAATGACTATTTAAATAACCTATATGCTGGAGAAATTGTTTGGAGGATTTGCCTAGGGTTTTCATAGATTTTACACCATCAATATTTCTTGGTTATGATTGCATCCTTTGGTTTTGAACTAGGCATAAACTCTCCTTGAGTTTTTCATCTAGAGAAAAGTCAATACTTGTAGATGAAGTTGACGCTGATAAGTGGTCTAGGTTGGAGGAACCCTAACTCTAGTGACGAAGGTGCCATAAACAATAATCAAGTATATTATCTTATTGTTGTTTAAATTTGATTAATATATGAATATCTTTCTTCTCCCCCCCAAAAAAAAAAATTAAAATAAATAAGTCATTGTGCAACATTATATCAATTTTCTTTCAGTTTAATGGTTTGTGATTGAATTAATTACCTAACATTAGTTAGAATCAATTTGCTATAAGTTTATGTTTATTCCTTTATATTCTTATTAGGATTTGAAGAAGGTTGTATTTTTTTTGTGTGTATATTCGAAGAAGCATTTGGTGTCGAAGGAGTATTAACTCGACCATTAAAGGAAAAAGGATTTGTCATCTGATTACAAGTTATTTTCTCTATTTATCTCATTCATTTATGATAACGTAACTTGTTCATTCCGGGACAAGAGTTATTTTTCTTCAACTACTTTGTCAATGAGCTAACCCTAATAATTAGGGACTTTTCCCTACAACATAAATGGTGACTCTAGGATTCTTGCACCACACAGAGGCATACAACTACATCATATACATTCTTGGATCAACCCATATTCTCAATCCAATGATAGGAGTTATGGATTTGATAGATAAACAACACTATAAGCCTAATTTCTAGATTTTTATAATGATTTATCGAAAGGAGATGGGGGGTGATGTGTGTGTGCTAGGCATGATTAACTTCACTACTCTTATCAATGCCATACATAGTAGGAAATTTAGATGAGGAATTTGGAGTGTTGGATAAGATGGTGAAGAAGGGAAGTTTTCCCAATTTCTATACTTACAAATATTTGATTATTGGGCTTCCCAAGACTAAAATATTGGAAGACACACATAAACTTTACATGTAATTCATACCCATGAATGCAAACCCACTTCATTTACCTACAATATCTTCATGGATTACTATGTTAAGGAGGAATATTTTAATGAAGTGTATCGTGTCTTTCTGGAGATGAAGAAGATAAAGCAAATGAGGCATGGAAATTGTTTAGCAAATTGTAGCAGATGGGTCTATCTCTTATGATTGTAACATACATTTTTTTGATAAATGTTGGAGTAATTACACACTAACCTAGTGATTAATATTCCTAAGTTTGATAGTGTAAGGTTGAGGGCACTATCTAGAGATGGAATATTCTCTCCAAAGTGTATTTCCTAAAAAATGGGGCACCTCCTAAAAAATAGGGGTGCCTCCCTCTTCAATTTGACTTCAGTTAGGAGTTTAGTTAGACTAGTGGAGGACAAATCATGATGCAATAGTTCTTTTTTCATTCTTAAGAGAAGGATGGCGCATATCTCATGCATGCATTCATTTCTCTCTCCTCCACACATGTGAACTCAATTAACTAGTGATTGCTTTGACAATTGACTCAGATTAAGTGGCAGATAAACTTCGGTTTCTTTTAGTGAGTGTTTATATCACTCTAAATCACTACTAAGGCAAATTATCTTGGTCATGTAGCTATCTATGGAACATTGACCTATTATTAGGGTTTCTTCATGTATTTATTACACACTCATGTAATACAATTTGCACATTCATTCTCAATTCTTTCTTTCATTCTTGCTTCTTTCTCTTTGGTTCTTTTGCAAGATTTGTGTGAATTTATCTAGCTAGATTCTCTATGGATTTCACATGGTATCAAAGCTTTTTTTCCAAGAGAAAGTGCATAGGCACTTTATTTGCAAGTTTAGGATCGGAAGATTGCAACAGTTAGAAAGAATGGAATTATCATTGTCGGCACTTCTTACGTCGCACCATTATTTTGAATGGAAGACAAAGATTCTTATTCTTCTTAGAAGACAAGGCTTAAATCAAATAACAATGGAAACAAAAGCAGAGACTGGTTCTCCAGAAGAGAAAAATGAATTTCTCAACAAACAAGATATGGATCTTAGACTTATTTGCATGCTTGTTTCTCTTGAACTACAGTATCATGTAAAGGATTCATTACTCTCAACTCCAGACAAACTATGGAACAAATTGGAGGTCTTATTCGGGATAAAGGAATATTTTGAAGAATGCATGCATGAAATTGACAAGACAATGCCAACAAAATATCCACTAGAAGAACAAGACTCTTAGTTTGAAGATACTTTTGCATCTCAGGAGCCACATGCAGAGACTTCTATACATGTATCAGTGCACAATTTTGTTCCATTCATTCGAGATGATGTCTACTCTATTTCAAATCTTTTTTCCAAATCATATTTGGAAGATATTGAGCATCCAGATCAAAGACCCAAATGGGCACAATCCATCCTATTGGCAATCAATTATCTTATGGATGATCATGCCAATCATAGAGGGATGGGATTCCAATTTGAAGGAGATCCACATGTTCTCACAGCCACAAAACCACTAATGTGCATGCATTGTTACATAGTTTTTCCATTTAACCCTCATGCCTATGTAGAGGCTGAAGAGAAGTTGTATTGGAAAATTTTCATGAATCAAGGGGATTTTGATATTCTTCTTTCTAATAAGATAAAGTGGATATATGTGGACATCTCACTAGTGCATATACTTCATCAGATCCATACAAACATCTACATATTCATAAAAATCTTCACCGAGCATAACCCTACACATTTGCAAGGTCTCCTTGGAGTGAAGGACACTGTTTCTTAGCAATTGTATTTCTTTCCTTCATTTTTTATGCATTCTACTTTGAGGGGGGAGTTTTCCCATGAGTTTTCCCTCTTTCCTCGCTTTTTCAATTTTCATTCATTTAGATGCATTGTCAAATGGGTACCTAACATGGCCTTATAGCCAGGACCCATTCTTTATTTACACCATAGTAGTGTTTAGGGGGAGTACTGGAGTAATTACACACTCACCTAGTGATTAATATTCTTAAGTTTTATAGTCTAAGGTTGAGGGTGCTATCTATAGATGGAATAGGTGTTGTCTAAACATTCGCCTTTTAAACTTTTTCACCGGAATACGGTGAAATAGATCTTGGTGAGATCATCATTTTTTGTTGTTTAAATTGCATTTTTGACTACATAAATGGATTTAGCACCCTAAAAAACCATCAAGGAACTTGAATTTTATCGACTCAATCGCTTAAATATGGATTTCCAACAATTTTTTGTCATATTTAAGCCAAAATTGATTGAAACATATGCTCGTAAAAACACCAAAAAGTGGAACATTTAGACTACGTGGATGGAATATTCTCTCTAGAGTGTATTTCCTAAAAAATAGGGTCACCTCCCTATTCAGTTAGGAGTTCGGTTATGCTAGTGGAGAGTTTAGTTAAACTAGTGGAGGACAACTCATGCATGCAACAATTGTTTTCTCTCATAAAATAGTTTCTTTTTTCATGCTTAAGATAAGGAGGGCGCATATCTCATTCTTGCATGTCTTTCTCTCTCCTCCACACGTGTGAACTCAGTTAACTGGTGATTTCTTTGACAATTGACTCAGTTTAGGTGGTAGATAAACTAGATGGTTTATGTCAGTGAGTGTATATATCACTCTAGATCACTACTAAGGTGAATTCTCTTGGTCATGCATCTATCTATGGTGCATTGACCTATTATTAGGATTTATTCATGTATTTATTACACACTCATGTAATACAATTTTCACATTCATTCTCAATTCTTTCTCTCATTCTTGCTTCTTTCTCTCTAGTTCTTTTTGCAAGCTTTGTGTGAATTTCTCTAGCCAGGTTCTTTGTGAATTTCATAATAAATGGGCTTGGTAAATATGGCAATATAAAGGAATAAATAGGGTTACTTAAAGAAATGAGGGTAAGAATATGTCCTCCAAATGTTATTACAAAAATGTATAAATACTCAATCATTGTAATCACCTCAAATTTATCTTGTAATAAGAAATACTCAATCATTGTAATCACCTCAAATTTATCTTGTAATAAGAAATAATCAATCATTGCAACATCTAGGAACAAGCAGAAGGGCATGTGTAGAAATGGAAGGTATATAAGTATTGGAGGAAATTAAATCAAATCCAATAAGTAATTGGAAACTAAATAGTCAATTGATAAGTCCCCGACACCAACCAAATACTAACATAGGTTATCGACTCTAACAATATGAACATTAATTACTTATGTTTAAGACTTCAGACCTAGATTATCCAAATATAAACAACAATTACCTATGTATATACAATACAAACAATATTTACTAGAAATCATTTTGTCCTACATCCTATCCAAACCCACATGCAAGCAAACCCAAAACCCATAGTCTCGAAAACTCAAATGTAAGAAAACCCATATCATGCAAAAAAATGCCAAACAAATTTCCATCAAAATTTTAATGTGTTGAAGAACATAGAGGTTCATAGGATGGTAGGAATAAGTTATTACCACTAAAAGATGTTTCCTTTTCCCTAATAAAAATTCTCTTGGCAGCTCCATGAAAAAATCCTCTATGGTTTCCCTATCACAACAACTACAAAAACAAAATGGCATTATAAATTATCATTAAACATGTCAAAATAGAGACAATGAGATGTAGGGTTTTCATCTCACTTTTGTCTTGTTTGCAGGTGTAGATAATTTTTAAACCCATCTAAAAAATCTAATTAGTTTCTTGCACCAAATGGTTCCAAACCACAAACCATCGTAGACTAGAACGACACTACTCATCTTTCCTTCTACAACTAGATAGTTCAAATAGAAGGTAGTGACCAAGTTCCCACATGGGAAACATAGGATTGCATAGGGAAGAGTGTGTTTTCATTATATGGAGTGCTCTAGGAACCACAAACAAAGCAAACCAATGATAGATGGTTGTACAATCAAACACGCCAGAGGTAACTTGTTATGTACCGAAACCTTAAAATAACATAAGAAAATAAAGTACACACAATGTACACCAATTGTGAACATAGATCACAACTCCCAAAGAGATAATAGAGTTGGATAACACAATAAATTATTATAAAATACGAGAACCTCCTACAAATAACCATTATACATTCATATATCCAAATAATATGTCCATGTACCAATAATGACTATATTTACTTATATATGTATGTATGTATTCTCACTCATTACACATGTGGGCCCTTAATTTGGATGCCACCTATTACATATACATGTAACCCCATTTATGGCCCCCTTGGGATCATATCATAGTACCCTCCTTTGAAAAGATTTGTCCTCAAAGATTTATAGTTAAGGTTTTTACATGTATGAAACCAAG
>ML781074.1:1122308-1135074 GCA_009831015.1 Picea engelmannii
ATATATATATTATTAACATTGTTGAGAAAACCTTGATTATGCTTACATAGACTTTTGATTTCTTCATCTTTCTTTTTCAATTTTTCCCTTGAATCATCCTTTTACCACTTTCCTTTGCTAATTTTTTCTTGTTTTAATTTCCGAACCTCCTTAATGAGTGCTTCATTAAGGGACTATATGTTGGAAAACTCATCACATTTCTTCTTGATTTCTTCCTTTCCTTATTTTAATTCATCTTGAATTCTATGAATCTCATCCATTTTGTGTCCCTAATCCATTTATTTGAGAAGAGTTTTTCAAATTCTTTCCATGTGGTGTTTTATCTTGTGGCTCCATTAAGACTCCATCACCACCTTTGAGCTTAACCATAAAAATATGTACTTGAAACCAAAGGTTTTAAAACATTCCTTCACAAGCCTCAACCATTCATTTGGATCAATTATATCGTCATCTCCTCTAAATTCCAATATTGTTGTTGGTTCTTATTTAGGGTCTAACCAAAACCTTCAAGTTCTAGCCTCACTATATTAACCATAGTTATGATCCTTTTTCCAATATCTTCTACTTTTTTAACACCTTCCCATGGCTTTTGAATCACCTCAACCATACATTTCAATCAAAATTTATAGCCAATTTAAGTTAACATACCATTTTAAAACCCTGATTTGGAGATTGTCCTACTATCTGACTTTGCACCTGACGTAACTTCAAAATTTGTACACCTACGAGTCTAAACTTTTGTCATGTAATATCATGATCTATCTTCTTTGCAATGTTTCACTAAATTTTGATGTGTGAAGACAAAGTTATGATAAGTAACTTCCTAAAACTTGTTGATTTTGGCACCCTTTCGAAGAGAAAACTTATATGGTATGCCACACGTCCAATTTTATAGATTTGATTATGAAATTTGATCTAAAACATTATAGTTTGTATTTTCCTGATTTCGTTAGTGGCACTCACTTTGGAGCTTTCTAACTTCAGATATGACTATTTTACCAAGAACACATTTTTAAGACTAGTAAAAATCTAACTTCCACATCCTATAACTCCAAAATTATAGCAAACTAGAATCTAAAATTTTGACACAATGTACTTCCCTATGTCCTCTGTCCACTCTAAAATTTAGGGAGAAAATGTAAGATGGCTCGTATGAAGGAGCCAAACAAATGATCGTTTACTCTAATACAAATGTTTGTACAAAATATTTAAAATGACATAATAAACCATAGTACACACAATGTACACCAAATGTGAACTTGGAGCATAGCTCCCAAAGAGATAATAGAGTTGAGTTAGATAATAATTCCTTATAGAATAAAAGAACCTCCTTTAAATAACTCCAATACATGTATATATCCAAATCATGTATTCATGTACCAATAGTGACTACATTGACCTCTATATATACATATTTTCACTCATTGCACATGTGATTTTTTTATTAGGCCAACCCTTATTACATATACAATTATCCCATTACCTATACATTTAACCCCATATATGCCCCATTTGGAGTCATATCATAACCACAATTAGAAAATACATGCACAATTGCAGGGGTAATGTCGACCCACTTCAAAATGGAGAATCACTCTATAATCGATGCCCATCACAAATGACTGAGAGAAGGAGATGCATTGACAAAACCATTAAAGGGGCACATGAAACAGTTTGCATCAATGTGAAATCAATGCTACACCAACCTCCACACATGCTTGGACCAATGCGAATGTTATGGTACACCACATTGACTCATCTATATGGATAATTAAATTGTTTGATTTTAGGTGACCCAAAAGGAGCGACTCTACCTAATATTCACGTTCACATATGTAAAAAATACATATTTTACATTGTATTTCAAAATTTTAATGTAATAATAAATCTCTTTTAGTTCTCTCTAAAGTTAAAAATATAAATTGATTATGATATAACTTAATTTGAACTTGTAATTCTATTGTCAATTAATTGTCAATCCTTAAAAACATTATTGTTTGTGAAACCTAATTGATTTACAATGATAACTAAACAATCAATGTTATGGATAACTACAAAATATTTTAAAGAAAAAATAATATTTAATAATACATAGTACTGTAACGCTAATGTATTGTGTTAATGTTTCGAATCCAAAAATAAACTTATAATTAATACAATAAAAACTTTCCCACTCAAATTTTTTTATCTCACTATCCTCCATTTTTTTTTTAAGATTATTTAAGTATACTACCTACCTCTAAAAAAATTATCTTGAAAATCATTTAAGTATACCATCTATATTTGATTTTATATAATTTGAAATTTTATATTATATGTTATTTCAAGATGTGAGTCATTTGGTAAGCCAAAAAAAATAGGACCTTTTCATTGTATTATCAATGTTTAAAGCATTTAAAAACTTTTTTTTTGAAATTAGAGAAAAAATATCATATTAATGTCCATTCATAAATTATTTTTTGGTGATTTGTTCTTATCCACTTATCTTTTAGAGTCATTTTAGATATTCCGTTAACAATATCAATCACTTTAAGTTGTTTAAGAAGTTCTGTCAATTGCTGAATTAGTGAAGGGCTATTCTTGATATATGTACCTTCTCTCTCGCGACATGATTACAAAGATGAATAGTTTAAGAGGACTAATATATAGATGTGAAGCAATCATCATATTTTCACTTTCACTCCCGATGTTGTTGTTTAAATATTCACTTATGAAACATTTTACTATATAAAATATTATTTTAATATTATTATTTTGTTAATATTTTACAAAATTTGTAAAATTTACAATGATTAATAATTGATTAATAGTGAATGGTATGCTTTTAATTGAATATTAACTTATATTATTCATACTTAAAATTGAATCAAACAAAAATGTTCACCTAGATTAGTATTAAAAGATTATTGGAAATAAATTATATAAAAAGAAAAATTGACGCTAAAATAATAGGAAAAAATGAAAATAGAAAATACATAACAATACAATAAACTCAATTACAATAAAAATATATATCAGTAAATTCAAATACAAAATTCTATGACTAGTACAATAAAAATATATATCAGTAAATTTAAATACAAAATTCTATGACTACATGAATATTGTTTTCATCTTTATGTTAGAGATAATGCTTCCATTAATGCATTGTGTTGAGTTTAGAGTTGGTTTGAAATATTGTAGGAGATTGTTGAGATATTCTCTCAACCTTCATATCCATGTTTAAAATAAGTTGGATCTAAGATTAACTATATAAATATGATGTAATTGAATACTAGTGTGTAATACTATATAAATCTTGTGAAAAAATATTGGATCCACATATTTGAGTGGTTGTTTTTGTATAATCCAAGAATTTCAAAAAAAAAATTAACACGCTAAATCCATTTTTACATTCAAAAATAAAATTTAAATAACAAAAAAATGTGATTTTGTACCCGTCTGTAAAACAAACAGCGAACCCCAAAGTGCAGTGAGGGTGACTAACAGTGAGAGCAGTTCGTATTGGAAGATCCCTAGTTTGAATATCACTCAACGAGCGGCCCGGGGCTCTGTGGCTAGGTTTTACTAGTCACATCCATGTTTTCCCTTGAAGATGGGCGTGCACGGTCGCGAGCAAGGGTGTGTGGTTGGGCAAGCGAGGGTGAGGGTGAATGCTTCCAAGGCAAGCAGATATGCGGAGCGGCGCGGCGGATGCAGGGAAAAAGTGGGTCTGGCGTTGATGGTGGAGGGGCATTTCCTTGAGGGTCGGCGATGTGGAGGTGCTCTACAGAAGGTCGAGTTTCAGAATCCGCAGCCTGTTTCGGGGCCAACTTCTCTATGCTTTTGCCATATGCTGTGTCGACCTCTGCCATTAATCCTGCTGCACGGAGGTATTCTCTGAAGCGTTTTGTTGGAGGTTATCTGGGGTTTGTTGCAATGGGGGTTTTGTCCTCTCTTTGGTTTTTCTGATCTCTCTTAACCTCTTCCGCCTTTGGCTAGAAGAGGTTTTGGACCAGAGCTTTGAGGTCCATCGGGGGTGTGTCGTTTAATGTTTAACACTTTGAGGTCCTTTGGGGGCGTGCGGTGTTGGATATTCACTTTGAGGTCCTTTGAGGGCGTGCGACATCTGGGTCAGTTTCTTTTCTGTGTTTTTGTTTGGGGTTGTTACCCTTGTTTTGTTTCTCATTTTAGAGCCTGGGTGTTGGTAATGGTGACTTTCTAGTTTCCCTTAGGGATGTAGTGGTTTTTTGAGCATGATCTATATACTAGTTTCTGTAATGATCATCAGTTATGGTTTTGAAAATGTAAAAAAATTATATTTTCAGTGATATAATTTGAGCAAATTTTCTATTGAAAAAAAGAAAACAAATATAATATAGTTTGTAAAACAAATATAATCTATTATAAATATTCAATCCAATAGCTTTTCTTTTTTCAACCTTTTCCTGAATATTAGTTTAGATTGTAAATTGGAACCAGCCAAAAAGGAATATATACATGTTTGATTTTGTCTATTGATTTTCTCTCTCATAAATGGAAGCACATTATATTTGGACAAGTGGAACCAAGTTCAAGAGCTATGCATGCAAATGCATGCGAATATTCTTATGGAAAGAGGTATTCAACTTTTTTTATCCACCGACTTTCATGCCATTTATTCAAAGCTTATCTTTAGTGCAGGCGTGGGCCTCCACACGCTGGCGAGCAAGTGGTCGGTGGGTGAGTTACGTAACCAACCTAAAAACCAATAATATACATCCAAAACCAGATGTAATTGATTCTTCTGCAACATTATGATCATAGATTTGGCTATAAGACTTTGCAGAATGGAATGGATTAATGCTTTCGTTTCCGCACAGAGCTGGGGAAGCTTAATAAGAGCACTGTATTTTGAAATGGGTTTGTTCAAGGATTGGCAGGGAGGTCAATACATGATGAAATTTCTCACTGTGAAGTTGAATGTTTCATTATTGTATTTGCACAGCTTGAGAGCTAACTGAAGCAGTAACAGATTCCGATATTTGCATGGGCAATCTACCAATGTTTATGGCAAGCTTATTAAGAGGAAGGATTGTGTTGGAGATTCACAGATGCCCAACTATTCTGTGAGGCAATTCATGAAGTATATCTCCAATGGACTCCATCCTACTGCAATTCCTTCACTTAAAATATGTTATACTCACCTCTGAGATCCACGCCAGTGCACTGTATTGTGGACCAAGGAAGAGATCACAATAATCGGATGCCTGGAATGCTAAAACAACTCTCTCAGAAAAGCATTCTTGCATCTGCATTCCAATGATTACTACACCCGATGATGAAGCCAAACTGGGTTTGCTGCCAATGTGTTTCTAACGAGGGATCTGAACCTGTAACACTCTTGTTTGCCAAGTGTTGGAGGTCCTCTTTGTAGGCCTCATGAAGACTTTCACTAGGTTCATAATGACTTGCTGAAAATGTATGGAATCGAATTTTTTGGTTCTTTTTCTTTGTATGGATTCGAATCATTCGATTACTATAAGGCTTGATTGAAATGGGCCAATGTTATTGAAATTATGAAGTATAAGAGCTCTGGAATTGCGTTCTTCTCAGATTGTATTGGCTGGAGTTTGGGCAATGATAAAAATTGGAGGGATTTTTTCCCAAGCACGAAAAAGTATATGATACTCAGGATTACTTGCTTTGTAAAATCTTCCGTTATATCGAAAATCCGAAAGTTAAACAGCCACACATATATATAGTTCATTTCCATCTGGATTGCTCCTATATACAACCATATTTAACTTAACTTTTCCATTGGGTATGATTTCATATAAACACTGTCCTTGTTTAAACGGATTTAGTCTTTTTTTTAAAGCGTTTTAAGCGAAAACCAATTTATAGTACGACGTTGGCCTTTCTCAGTGTTTTCATTTGGATGTTTGTTCTTGGCTCCCTGCATCTAGCTTCCTGGGTATGTTCCTTCTGGCCTTTTTCTCGTGCAAGAACAAAGTGACAACTCTTTCCCTTTGTTATTCGAATTACTGTCCCTGGTTAGATAGAAGGCTATTTCTCTGGTTCCTCTTTAAGGGAGATGAATCTGGGTTAACCTGGTTTAGTTTGAGGATTAAGGATTTTTTTTTGTTGTGTTGGCGATATGRAGGCGGTTTTCCCCTTTACCTCTGTTCTGGCGCTTCATATTAGATGGTGAATCGGCCCTCTGGGGCCTCTCTGTCTAGTACCTCTGGCTTCGTTTTGTATGTGGCCTCTCTTTCAAGGACTATTTCAGGGGTGGGGGGTCGCTGGAGATTACCTCTTGGCCTGGCCCTCTTGCCTATACTATTTCAATTTCTCCCTGTTTTTCCAAGAAGGTTCTGGTTACTTGTTAAGCCTGAACAATTCAGAGGTTTATTATGGGACCTAGAGACTGCAGAGATGCCATCAACAATCTTTATGTCTCTATGTACAATTTGGAAAAGAATCAACAAGAAAGTTGGGAAAAATAATGGACATCTTAAGGAATCATGGAGAGAAAATTTCTGATATAGAGATGGAGTGCTATAAAATCAAACACACCATACATTATTAAAGTGAAACACTCTCTACAAACTCAGCATCTTCAAGATAGTACTCATGCCAAAAACAGGAACGATAGGCAAATGGAACTGCTGGTACGGACCAGAGCTACAGTCCTCCAGATCCAAAATGATTTTTTTTCCTCTGATTTATATTCTATATTATGTAAATCAATTTGTATATTGAAAATATTTTTCCGGTAAATGTGTATTGAAAATATTTTTCCAGATATATACATGTAAAGGAAAAATTAGTGTAAAAGCTGTAATTCCATAAGGCAAAATATTATGCAATATATATTTTTGTTAGTGGGAAAAAAAACTTATATTTTTAAAATATAAAAGTTCTTTTACAATAACTGTATTCAGAAACAGTAATTTCAGTTCCTTTTTAACAGGACTATAAATATGAAAGTTCTGAGCACAATATATTTTGCTTAAAAAAGCAAAAAACATTTAAGTACATACACTGAAAAATACTTTGTTTTACTTTTCTAGTTACATTACCAAAAAAAACAGTTCCATCACCCTTGCAGCTAAATACTTTTAACTCATGGTTAATCTTTCAAAGTTTTCTGAGCCTTCTTCAGTACCCCTGCAGCATATAATCTATCATCGTCTAGTATTAGAGGTTTTTTTTGAGAGCTAGTCCGCTTCCTTGTTAAAAACTCTATATATATGTTGAGCTTTTATTGGTTGAAATCTCCAGCTCAACACATGAATTGTCGCCATCCAAGGCTAAAGAGAGACCACCTGTAGATTTTTTTCATTAGCAAACCAATCAATAATAACTTTTGAGTGTTTACATGAATTGTCGCCATCCAAGGCTAAAGAGAGACCACCTGTAGATTTTTTTCATTAGCAAACCAATCAATAATAACTTTTGAGTGTTGAAATCTCCTGCGCAGCACATGAATTTTCGCCATCCAAGGCTAAAGAGAGACCACCTGTAGATTTTTTTCATTAGCAAACCAATCAATAATAACTTTTGAGTCACCCACCAGTTGTAACCTTGTTACCTTTTTATAGCAAGTAAAATATAAGATGCACCACAAGCCTAGTAGTTCACCCCTAGTATTAGTTCCTCTACCACAATTCATCTTAAGTAAAGTGTCTTTAGTTGGACATTTCAAAACAACTCCAGCCCCACATTTTGCATCATTGTCTTGTGAGGCACCATAAAAAAACTCTACTGTCAGATCCCAATCAAGTAAAGGAGTCCTTTCAACCCTGCTAAGCTTAGGAGAGTTTGACCTTTTTAGTTCTCCCAGGTCCTATAATATCCTGTTACAAACTCTGATCAGATTCAGCAGATGATCTTCAAAGATAATTAGATTCATGTGCTTCCAAACCTCCCAACAAATAAAACATAGAATTTATTTCCAGCTTAATTCCTTCCTGATCCAATTTTGTAAGCATCCAACAATTTGTTCACCTTCCCAATTATTCGTTAGTTTTAAGTCCTTGATAAATTTAAACCATATGTCTTTTGTAAAACTACAATCCACAACGAGATGATGCACATTTTCCTCATCAATTCCACATATAACACATATGTTGGGCCCATAGAAACGTCTTTTGACCAAATTCTCCCAAGTAAGAATTCTCTGTTCAAGCATAAGCCAAATAAAAAGCTTGACTTTTAGTGGACCCTGCCAAGTCCAGAGTTCATCATTCCAGTAATTTGGTTCCACCTCCACAGTGTCCATCATTTGAACTTCATAATCTTGTTTTGCATTCACTTGTCCACCTTTTGTATCCCAAGACCATAATAAGGTGTCTTTATCACTATTTAGTTCAAACCCCGAACCTACTAGCCCCTTTATAAAATTATTCCATTCTTCTTTTTGTTCTCCATCCAGCCCCAAAATCTCAACCTTTTTCCAACTAGTATGACTTGTGTTCTCCAGGTTACCTGTCCCAGCTTGTGCAAGGAATTCTATCCATTGGGCCTTCGGAACATAAATGAGATTCATTGACACTTTGTAGTAAGTATGAGACCCAATCATTGGATCAACACCAATTCTAATATCCCTCCTATTTATGGGCTTCCACACCAGCCAATCATATAATATAGTTATTGAAGAGGTAAGTGCTCTCCAGATATTTGAACTTCCATTCCAATTTTTCTTTTCTTCCCTGAACCACTTAGTGACAATTTTCTTCTTGATATACTTTTTAATTATCACCTCATGCCAAAGTCTAGGCACCATAAGACACCTCCACAAGTTTTTTGCTGCCAAGGCTTTTCCAAAAGAAAATATATTTTTGATACTGTAACCACCATCTTTTTTTGGTTTTGCAATCTTTTTCCAGCTGATCAGATGCATCCCTTCTTTTAGTTTTTTACCAGTCCAGAAGAAACTAAACATTCTCCTTCTGATATTGTTTAGTATACCTTTAGTAATCTTCGCCACAGAAACTCAATACACAAGTATGATTTCGTGAACAACTTTAACAAGTGTCACCCTTCCCCCTAAAGTAAGCCATCTATGACTCCAATTTGATATTATTTTTTCAAATTTTTTCTCTATCCAGAGCCAGTGATCCTTAGTGTAGCAATTTGGTTTTAAAAGACACCCAAGATACTTAAAACCTGCATCTATTGGTTTTACGTCAAAGGGCAGTAACTCCTTCAACAAAGCAAGTTCCTTAGCTTTCCAACCTGCTTCAAGAAATGATGACTTTTGTGGGCTAAAAGTCATCCCTGTCGCCTTGCAAAATAAATCTAGAACTTCCTTAAAAACTTCCCATTCAGAAATGTTTCCACTCCCAAAAAGAATGACATCGTCCACAAATATTAGATGGGTAGTTCTTAAGCCTCTTGCCACATAGACTCCTTCTATATTCTTATCCCTAACTTGCTCTTGTATGGCTCTACTTAACCCTTCTATAACAAGTAGAAAGAGTAAAGGGGATAAAGGACACCCTTGCCTTAATCCCCTTGTACTCTTAAAGAAACTGGTGGGCCTACTATTTATCAACACAACAAAAATTGCAAAAGTCACACACCCTATCGCTTCTAAACTTAGTCCCACCTGTAGCAATACAAGCCTTAGAAGCCCCCAGTCCACTATATCATAAGCCTTTATCAAATCTAGTTTTAAGACCAGGGCTTTAATATTTTTTACCTTGATACTATATAAGGCTTCATGTACTAACCTATGGCATTAGTTATTTGTCTTCCCTTAAGAAAACCAAATTGTTCCTTAGAAATTCCATAAAACAAACAAGATTTAATTCTAGAAATAATAATTTTGATAAAAATCTTATACACCAAATTACATAAATCAATAGGTATAAACCCAAAGGACTTTGGTTTCTCACTCTTAGGTATGAGAGCAAGGAAGGTTTAATAACACTTTTTGAAATAATAGACAAGATTATTATGCATCCATTTTGGCCACTATTAATATATTTTCTAGTTTTCATTAAAAAAATTAAATATTAAAAAATTTATTATTAAAAATATTTAAATTTAAATTTAATAAAAATATAAAATAAAAGAAAGAGAAAATGAGTATAAACTTATAATAATTAAAAAAAAATAAAAATAGATATAACAAAGTTTTATTATATCCAAATTTTATGTATGTATTTGAAAATTTATAATGTGATTTCAATAATCAAAATTGGAAATTTGTAAAATGAAATCTCATGTTCGATTCTCACCTGGATTTACTCGTGCGCCATTCTTGCGGGCTGGATGATTGCACCTGGGGTTATAGTGGCCATAACAGCAAGTTGCCGATTGACCCAATAAAAAATAAAAAATAAAAAGTAATAATAATATAAAGTAATAATATTATTCAAATAAAATATTTGACTTTCCAAATTAATAACGATAAATAATCTATTTATTTTAAATAAATAAAAAAATCTCATATTATTCTACAATAAATATTCTATTCATTTTAAATAAAAAAAATCTCATATTATTTTATATTGCATTTTATGAAAATATTTTTTTTAAATCTAAGTTTATCTTTTAAAATTATTTGCAATGTAATAAGTTAACAATTTTGTATTTCTATAATTGCATTTCATATCAAGTCCACATGCACAAATGTATTGGTTTCATCTTAACATTTATATAAATGATATAAGTTGCACAAGACAAGTTAAGTATAGTTTACATTATTTTATTATTATGTTTTTTTTAATATGACCAGTTAAGTATAATTTACATTATTTTATTATTATGGTTTTTTTTAATATGTTTAATTTTTTTATTTTTTTATTTAATCATCTTAATTTATTAATATTATTTTAAGTTTTATGTATTAATATTATTTTAAGTTTTACAACTCAAATAATGTGTTGCATATCAATGTAAATGTAGATATATGAATATTTAAAGATTGTTACATTAATGTAATATATGAATAGAGGTAATGGTGTCTACTTTATTTGAACATTAGATATTGATCATTGTTAACAAAACTTTTTTGATTTTGTGTGAGTGGATATTTGTTAAATTGTAATGCATAGTTTTATGGAAAAATAAAAATATTACCAAAAAAAATTAATTATAAATTTGAAGGAGGATGATTTTACATTTTTGTTGAGCATTGTGTTTAAATACAAATATAATATATTTTTACATATTTTACTTATAAAATGAAATGATTTGTAATTTTTATAATTATTTTAACAAAAGAAAAAAAATTTAAAATTATGTGAGTATCATAAAGAATAATGATTTTCTTCCTCCAATAAGAAAATTGCTCAATTATATTAATGAAATATAATTTTTTTACATCTTCATGACCATACAGGTGATCATTAGAAACCAGGTCCACAGACCATGCTCAAATACATAAACTACCACAGCCCCAAGAGAATTAGAAAGTCACGAGATGATAACCAACATGTAGGTTGAAAATGGAGATTCAAAACAGGGAAAAATCTCAAACAAAAAACACCAGAAAAGGAATAAACCAGAATTCGCACGCCCCCGAAGGACTTCAAAGTGTTAATCCAACATCGCACACCCTCATGGGACCTCAAAGTGTTAACCTTAAAACACCTCACGCCCCCAGTGAGGACCTCAAAGCTTTGGTCCAAAACCTCTTCATGCCAAGGAGAAAGAGGAGATCAGAAAAACTGAGGATGATACAAAAACACCAGCCGAAATAAACCCCCGAAAACGCCACCACCGCAAACTCCAAAACAATTACCACCACCGCGCACTCGGAGAGAAGCCCTCTACCATCGAATTGTAAGGAAGTGGTATCGATGGAGCCGACGACCCACCAGATGGTAAAACGCTTGCTGGGTAAAACCCGGCCCCGAACTGGTAGCCGCCGCTAGGTGACGCTCGAAAAAACTAGAAGACAAAGGAGTCGATACCCCACTAGATGGAAATCGATGTAGTCTGACCCCGAACAGGGGATAACCGCTCGAGGGACGCTCGGCCCCGAAACAGGAGCAGGGTTGTGATCCGCATTTGCCGCCCGCAGAATCCCGTGCTCATCCACGTAGCCACAATATCTCGTCTGTCGCACTGCCTACTCGCCTTGGATGTCTCGTGACTGCGCTCACCCTTCTCCCTGGATTTTTCATGGATGAGGCTAACGAAACCTAACCACAGAGCCCCCAACTTAAGATCCTCGTCTCCAATGATTTTCTTCCTAACTAAGTGGAAAAGATGATGTTGAATAAGAGTTTAAAGATACTCCCAAAATAACATAACATGGAAGACCATTGAAAAAGAAGAAAGTGAATTAATGATGTTTTGAAAAGACTTCAAGATAGTTCAAAAATCACATGACATGAAATACAACTTATCTCATTAAAAAACAATTAAAAATTATTAACTTAATTCAATTTCTATTTAAAACTCCTCTTTTATAGTAAGTTCAAGAGATAGTTTAAAAAAAAAAATAAGATATATGTAAAATCACATAACACGAAGACAATTCGATACAGATGAAACAACTATATTGATTTAAGTAATTGAAAATTGTCACTTTATTTACTTATCTCTAACTAAATCTTCTCCTTCTTAGCAAGTTGAAAAGATGTTGTTGAAAAAATCTAGCCAAATACTTGCAAAACCACGTTATATGAAAAACAATTTGAAAGTGAAAGAACCATATTAGTTTTAGAGGTGATCCTATTAAAAAAAACTATTCAAATTGTCGTTTCCTTAACTCAATGTGTCACCAAAATCAAAGTGAATCATAACAATTATAAATTCTATTTAATTGTTTTTAATGACAATGAAA
>ML781074.1:1190310-1204539 GCA_009831015.1 Picea engelmannii
GGCGAGGATGGCTGTTCAATATTGGTTTTGCACAGCTTGACAGCTAACTGAAGCAGTAACAGATTCCGATATTTTCATAGGCAATATACCAATGTTTATGGCAAGTTTATTAAGAAGATGGATTGACTTGGAGATTGGTGTCAACTTGTTCTGTTCACCTGAAGAGGTCCTAGACTGGACAACTCTTAGGTTAGACAATTCATGAAATACATCTCCAATGCCCATGATGTGCACTCCATCTTCCTGCAATGCCTTCACTTAAAATATGCTATAGTCACCTCTGAGATCCACGCCACTGCATTGTATTCTGGACAGAGGAAGATATCACAATCATCATCGGATGCCTGGAACACTAAAACAAGTTTCTTACTCCCAGTGTCTATCTGCTGCCATCACTTTTGTGGGGTTCACTTTTTTTGTGGACCTATGCTTAAAAACCAACCATATTGAAAACATTGCTGAGTTACTTCTTACCAAATCAAACCTACAAATCTGGAGCTTATTTTGTAATGTTCAGGGGCTGAAATTTCAAGTAAGGCTGTCATCTTTTCATGTTATGTTTTTTCTTCAAATACTGGGCTGAATATTGTACTTTTCTAGTCGATCTGTTCTAGCTTTTTGGAGGGCTGAAAAGAGAAATCTGTTTACTGTCTTAAACTTGTTTATGATATGAGATTTGAAGTGTATGGAGCACAAGACTGATCATTCAATGTGAAACTGTCCTCTTTTCTGCCAATCTCTTATTTGATGTCATAAGTTCACATAAAGAATTGATGGTTGTGTTGGTGTATCTTTTTGAGCATTTATACTCAGCTATAACTATTTCAGATCTGTCCTAATTAGTAATTAATGTTGTTTAACATGTTTGTTGATTTATGTGGAGGATTTTAATTAAATTCCAATCATATGTTATTGTTCTTGACTCCATAAACCCTTGGATAAGGCACTGATCAGTTTGAAATCACCATGAATAATTGCTGAATAAGAAAAATTGCTAATTCATCAAATCTGAAAATGCATTTCCCAGATTTTTACAGCCAAACTCGGACCGCCAGGTCACTAGTAATTTATTCTAGGCTTTAATTAACCGTTGTCAAATGGAAAAGACAATTAAATACAGTTTTCCTTTGAAGTAATTATATATATATATATATATATATATAAAATCAATGTTTATTGTCTTTTGGGTTGTTGTAATACCATATTGGCATGCCAATAACCCAGGTTCAAATCATAGCAGACATAGATTCCCTGAGCATAAGTTGGCTATAACCAATAAATCTTTAACACTACAAATGCCAAATGCATGAAATGTCTTCAAGGTGCTTGAGGTTTCTGCCCCCAGTGGGCACGTTTAAGTCATGAGGTTTGCAACTTGTAGCATGCACCACAACTTCATTATGTGCTACTATGTAACTTGTGAAATTTAATGAAGTTGAACCATTATACATGAAAATCAAGCAATCTAATGGCTGGAGTGTACCTTATGTCCTCGAATTGGTTAGGAAAAATAGTTGAAGCTGAAGGCCTCACACAAGGGCTATAGTTAAACTTTAAACCCTTTTATCAAATTAAGTGAAGTCGTTGTAGCTTAAGCTTATTATGGCGAGATTATGCTGTAAAATAATCTAATTATCTTTGTTAAGTGGCTGTAGTATGCCTCAAAAATATTCCAAGATGAAGAATTGCTCATTAGTGAGTACATGTTTGTGTTCAGTTTTTACTGTTTTTGGATATTCGTCAGGTGCTTGACAGAATGCTTGAACCAATTGCTACTTAAATTGTGTATGCTTAGCTGGGGTAAACAGTTTGAGTGTTAATATACCTCTTAGAATTAATCCTACAGGAAAAATTAAGTGTTTTCAGTTTTACTAATAAATCGAATAACACAGAAATTTGATTGCTTGTTATAGAGTTCAGTGTTAAATTGGTTACTGCCCAGTGTTTATCAAAATCTTTCTGAGAATGTACAGTTTGACAAGTGTTTGATATAGAAGAATTAATTTTTTATACTTTTTTATTTCACCTTGGTCTGATTGGTTTGACTGAAGAAATGCCCATATACCATTTGTAACGACCAACACACTTCCATCAAACAAATCCATCTTGTATTACAAAGATTTTTTAACTCTTTTCAAAATAAGGCAACAATGCTAACATTGTTACTGAATTCCTTGATAATTATAATGCCAACAAAAACACAAATGGAAGTTACTTCATCCACACAAAAAGGTTTTATTTTTGAACTTGTCATAATTGTGAAAAGAATACAAAACAACACATTATTCTTCACCTCAATTTATCACAATCTACAAAATAAACCCATTCAATGATAATCATTCTGAGCATTGGTGTGTTTCCCAACCAATCTGCATCCAAAGTAAATATTTTAATAATACCTTATAACAACTTTTCATGGAACAATCAATTATTTAAACTTCCAAGTTGTAATAATGCCATTCAACCAAAATTTAGTGTATATAAAAATATTTTTCAGGAATACAGAAAATATTGGAATGCTTGTGTTATTTAAGAGCCACTTTAAACCAGAATTCAAGTTATGAAAGGAGGTTAGCATTAATAATTTTCATCTCGCAACCAAAACAATTTTCTGGAGATCAAAACCATTAACATTGAGATATTTAACACAATGCAGTTATTGTGAACACTTATTTGCCCATACATATTGGTGGCCCAAAAATGATTTATACGGAGAAGAGTAAGCATATCCAAGGTTATAATTTAAATTCAACTTCTTGCACATAAATTTCCCTCACAGCCATTGCCCATTCAGAGCTTTCTTGATAAATACACCATCCATAACCTAAGGATGATTCTATTAATGCACAAATATTTCACCAGTGAGCTAGGTGGTTGAGACATATCTTCAAATGATAAATACACCATCCATAACCTAAGGATGATTCTATTAATGCACAAATATTTCACCAGTGAGCTAGGTGGTTGAGACATATCTTCAAATACTTTGCATGAAGTTATCAATGAATTGAATCTATGTCAAATCATTTTGCTTAAAACCTCGAACCCTCCAACAACACAACCATTGATTTATCCCAAACGCGTTTGACGAAGGTTTTTTGGATCGACCGGACCAACCCAACAAATTGCTAGAGACCAAGGAAGGATCGATACAAACCTAGGCTGATCAATCCAGGCAGGGAAGATCCACCCGGAGCCTATCTTTGTCAGACCAGATTTATTATACCCACCCGACCCGCTTTTGGGTTTGCACCAATCTTTTACTGAGGAATGGCAGAAGTGAGCTAAAGTGAAAATGAATAGTAAGTACCGGGCATATCCGAAAATGATTTGCCTAAAACCTAGGTGGTTGAAGCATTTCTTCAAACATTTCGATAACATGCATAAGGGAGTACATTATGATATTATGGTAGGGATTTCGCTCCTATGAAATATTTTCTTAATGGTTGCATTGTATATATATATGGGCATTGATTTATGTGTTTACTTTCAAGCTATGATAATGGTTCATAGTTTAGCTAAGCAATGAGACAAATCCATTAAGGACTTTCCACAACAAGTGTAAATCAAAACTATCAATTATCCAAACAAAGTTCATGTTTTAATGACTCTCATAATTTGCATGAAAACATAACACTATCACACTATGAGAGAAATTTAAAACATCCAACAATTGAAATGTCAAAATTTTTAACATCATTTTAACAAACTCAATACATACACTCATTCTAATTGCAGAAGAAATATCAACCAAATACATTATAAATAATAAAACTAACACCAAAGATCTTGTCCTTCTACAAAATCAAAATGCCAATAAGAAAGAAACAACAAATCAAGGGACTCGACATTGGGTACTCAGTCACTTTTATTATACCAAGTATTGAAAAATTCATAGCGTATTTACAAATCTTGGTGCCTAAAGAAATTACAAAAAAACTCTCCTTGAACAACATACCCAAGACCAATTCATGAATATCACTCAATTCAATTTGCCCAAGCCCTTTGACTTCAATGTGTTTACTTTCAAGCCATGATAATGGTTTGTAACTTAGCTAAGCAATGCGACAAATCCACTAAGGACTTTTCACAACAAGTGTAGACCAAAAATACCAATTTATCCAAACAAAGTTCATGTTTTAATGACTCTCATAATTTGCGTGAAAACATAACACTATCACGCTATGAGATGGATTTCAATGGCAATTCAAAACGTCCAACAATTGAAATGTCCAAATTTTTGACATCATTTTAACAAACTCAATACATACACCAATTCTAATTGCAGAAGAAATATCAAATATGAAGAATTACACAAGAAACATCAACTAGGAAGTTAAAATAATTTAAATGAACACTTTCTAGACATTAAATTGATTTACATAAGAAATATTAACTCAAAATTTGCATGCTAGAAAATGGCAATGTTTTACCTTAGCCCATTCAAATTGTTAAAGTCGTTACCACCTGAGTATTGGTGCCCACATAGTTGTGGTTTCATAGACCCCCTTCTCGCCAACAAATTTGCTCGACTGGTAGGTTGTATCCTCGATTCTAGCAATGTTCCATCCACATAGCTCAAAATTTCCTTGTCATTGCCAACTATCATGGTGCCAACTAGTTTCCTCCTAGCCATACTAAGGGAAAAATTATTTCCCTAAGACCCTCGAGTTGTGTGGTATCATAACTAAATTTTGATTTTAATTGCAAAATACATTCAACATGGATTTTACCATCCACTGGTAAACATCCAGATTAAATATGCTAGTTTCCTTCCAGATCCTAGTTATCATTCAGATAAGTTATTCATGCTAACAAAATTTCTGTATCATTTTTGTACTCTTTTAGTTAACCGCCCCCCCCCAAACCAAGGATTTCCTTGTCTATTTAAAGATCCAGTGAGGCTAGCCACCTCGCCCCTCCATGCAAAAATATCATTTTTCTTATTTATTTCCTTTTATAAATTGTTGATTATTCATCACCCCCTTTTGAGGTGTCACTGCCTCCTTTTTTTTCTTCTTAATTATCTATTTTTCCTTTAATAATTAAATCATCTTTTAATAAAATATTAATTTATGTTCAGGAGCCTCCTAAAAGTGGCTAATTAATTTTATGAATTAATTCAAACTTGATGTATTATACCTTAGCTTAGTTCAGTGTGTGAAAGAATTATTGTTGGGGAGTAAGGTCATCCCACCTTACTGCATGCCCTCCATTCATTAAACCATATATTATTCAATTAGAGACTCCACGCGTCTATTGATACTCCATGCCTCAATTGAGACTCCACGTCTCCATTAAGGATTTTCTGGTTATGGCCCACACCCATCTATTGACAAGTTGGCAAGGCTCGCCTTGTATCCTGCACATGCAACAACCACTCATATATCACTTAGGTCAATGTCATATAAGCATCATAACAATTAATTGTATAATATTACCACTTACCCTCTATGGATATTCATTATTTGACTCCCAAAAACCATATCCACTCGTGTCCTCCCCAGGTGTCCAATGCCTTGCATCACTTAGATCAATGAAATCATGTCATAAAATATAAGCAAATATCAATAAAATTCAATTGGTTTCATTAAGCTCAATTTCCTTCCTTTTCATTCAATCATCTCCACTCAAGAGTCCTCCTGTAGGTGTTGTCCACTTGCCACAACCACACTTGTTCACAACAAAAGCATCTATTCGTTATCAGACATATATATTTATCATAATGTATATTTTGATCTACTCAACAATTTAGATTATCAGTTACCATCCTGTGAATCAAGTACATTCCACATGTCACATATATAGAGAACAATCAGGAACATTGTCACCAATTCTTTAGTCAACCCTTAGATTAACCCCCTAATCCTTCTCAAAATAGATTTAGGAAAGGAGGGGCATTACATACTTTCCCCCCTTGGAACAAAACTTGGCTTCAATTTTTCACACATTCATAGGATGGATAAAGGGAACATCACAAACAAATTGCATACATTATCAAGCGAGAGTGAGAAACACCTTGGAAAATTATAGAGATTTACAAACATCTCTTTCCAAATTGACATGAATGATTTTTAATGCAATCCCTTTTTGAAACTTAGACAGAGGGCACTTACCTCCCTAGATCAAGTTTTCAATTGTAAGCAACATGGGGTTAGTAGAACATCAACCTTTGCCAATGAATCAACCTATTTGTTCAATCTCTGTAGATATGTGTGCCACTAAAACCTGCAAAAGTTCACTTCTTTCAAACCAAGGCAACATAGTAATGAAATAAGGAAGTTTGAGTTCTAAGTTCACTTGAATAATGTTTTGATCGATATAAGAAGAAAATTGGAAAGTTGTTAAAGTAATCCATTTTCCCAATCTGAAAGTTAGTCCCAATAGTTGAGCACAATTTCATCTTGAATATGTCGATATTATTTAGCAACAAATTGGAAGCTTGGGAAAAACATCCATATACCCCAACCCAAAAGTCTACTAAGAATGATAATGCAAATTTTAACTCACATGAGATGAAAATGATGGTATAATAATTGTAAATGGTTCTATTGGTTGTGAAGTTGGATCAACAACTTCCTTTGCCCCTGTAGTCTCTATTCCCCATTGTTCTATCTTTCCAATTAAGGTCCCTCTCTATGTATTAACTACATTTCCTTAAACATGTGCATATCATGTATCTGTTTCTTTCATTGTCATTGGATGTGCTACCTTTACCCCCGCTTATGCCTCTACAACAATTGTTCTTTTCTCATTATAGTTATAATTTGAATGTGATTCATATCGATATAGACCATGCCTAAGTTTTAAAAAAAAGTCATTATTTTATTCTTATTTGTTTCAAAACTAGAAAAATAACTTAGTAATCAACAATATACAACTTTGTTACAAAAATTTGTTGTGGGTTGTTGGGTTGTTATATTCTTTGCAATGAAAGTCAAGTCGAGTTGGATTGATCGACAATGAAAGTTGAAGGTTGAAGTGTTCCATCAGGAAATCTGAAGTCGAAGTTATTGACAACAGGTCGACAAGTGGTCATGTGGAAACCGACTGAAGGTCAACTAGTATCTGACTGGTAATCCGACTGGTAATCCGACTTGGTAGTCGACTATAATAAAATCTGGAGATTCACGGGATTTGTAGCCAATGATCTGCGTGGATCTGTAACCATTTTTGGGCACCTTTATTTAGGGTTTTTCCTACTGTAAATACTATAATAAGGTGTGTTGTAATGTTGTAAAAGCTAATCTTTAATCAAGAAACCATTAGAGGTTGTTGGCCATGTAGATGTAATTCGAATTGGCTATAGGGTTGTTCTTGCAACAACAAGAAGGTATGATGTTGATTGTGTCTTAGGTGTAGACCAAGGTTAGGCATGTGACCTTTTATTCTGAATGAATAAGACAACAAGAGAGCAAGATGCTCAAGGAATGTTGTTTTTCCCATTTGGGTTTCCAAGGTAAAGTCTCTGTGTACTGTGTGTTTTCTTTATCATCTATTTTTTTGCTTAAATCCGTATTCCTCTCTTTTGTTAGGTTTAGCGTGGAATTCTATTTCCTAACAAGTGGTATCAGAGCTTGTTTTAACAACCATGGATTTGAGCTAAACCCTAGGACTAGTAAGAGTTGTAAGTCAGAGATCTTTAAAGTTGTGCTTACAGAATTGAAAGTAGCTCGAAAATAGAGATCAAAAAGTTCAATGACCATACTTTTGAGCTTTGAAAGCTTAAAATTGAACATCTCCTTGTAGATCGAGAACAATGGGAAGTAGTTTGTCCAGGTACCATTCTAACATGTACGTCAAGGGAATAATGGGAGAAACTCGAGAGAAGGACAATAAATACAATTCGACTTTGTCTTGCATATTCGATGCTACTGAATGTCTCAGGAGAAGACTCAACCAATAAATTATGGGACAAGTTGGGAATATTGTATCAGTCGAAATCCTTGGTAAATAAGTTGTTCCTTAGAAAGAAATTGTATCTTTTGAGGATGAGTGATGATAGTTCGATAACTGAACATTTAAATGCGTTTAATACCATAGTAAGCCAGTGATATGAAAATCCTTAGTTGTCAATTTAATCCATAAACGCACACTAACATCCAACCTGATTAAAAAATTATGATCGTTATAACTATTTTCAAATTAACATATGAATCCCCTTACTTATCCAAAATATCATTAACTGATAAATAACTTGTGGAAATAAAAATGCTAAAATTGAGAGAAATAGAAATAGAAAATAACAAGACACATTACACAAGTTAATAATGAAGTAGACCCATCTTGGGCTACATCTCTGGGTCCTCTTTCAAATGAGAGACCGCTCTATTAATGATCAAAATGCTCAATAAAAAAATGACTCTTCAACTTATGTTTCTAACATGACCTTTTGATCTACTGCAAACACTCAGTTGTGACTGTCATAATCAGCTTCACCTCGAAAAACTGAAATTTTTGACTATAAACACTATATGTTTCTCAAAAATTCCCAATGGCACAAATACAACATCACAAAACTACAACTCCATAATTTCTTGGCATGCAAAACAACACAAAATCGCTCTTAGTTATTGGCATGGATTAGCACCCTAGTGCAATGGTTGGGTGTTAGGTTAATATAGTAGAGGTCAAGGGGTCGAACCCCACTCGATCCACGATATTCCCTCTTGGAGATTTATACTAACTTAAATACATTGATTCTCGCAGGCTTCCACAACGTGCACCATGTGGCATGTTGGTTGGAGCATTGGGTTGTCGACTCGAAGTTCATGGGGTCAACCTCGATCGATGCACCTGCATATGGCATATTAAATTTAATGTAACTTAAATAAATAATGTCTCGTTGGCATATTCAAAAATCTACTTGCCTTAGTTGGTTAAGACTGTTGGTTTGATACCCGGAGGTCTCGGGTTCGATTCCGCCGAGCCCCAAATTTTTTTGATGCCCCTTAATCCAACATTGGCCAATTGAAGGATGCCATGTGGTAGCCTTTGATTGGTCCACATCACTGCCACATAGCTTGCATAGTCTCCTTCCTGTCAGCATGCCACATCAATGTCGTACCTACCACGCCAGCATTGTACTTTCCATGTTTCATCTATACTACTAGTTGTCACTTGCCTTACTACCACATGTCATCCTTCTAGTGATTCCATGTGGCACTTCCTTTTACCCTTTCTGCCATTTTTTCCAAAACTTCAAAACGCCATGTCTTTCTCATACGACATTTGTTTGAGCCCATTCAAATTGTGTTGGAAAGCTCTTGTCGAGATCTACGCAATGGAGTCATTTTCATCATCATGTGAGACTGTCAATTTTTTAGCATTCATGGATCCACCTTGATCATTCCTCCCCACTGGAAGCCTTTTGGGACCACCAAAAGTCTAGATTACTCAACAACTAAGTGAGGATAAATCTCTCTCACTTTCCCGATCTCTATCCATGTTGCTTGGCTTGGATGTACCCCTTTAAGACCAATTCGAAGATACTCTACATCACCCTATCGTGAAGTCATGATTCTTTTGTCAAGGATAACATCTTCCTACATCTCATCTAAATACTGAGGAGCAAATCATGAATTGTCGGAACCTGAACACCTTCATCTTTATCCATAATCATAGGCGACTCATAAAGTTTCAAATTCTCAACATTCACCACCGAATACATTTGTATATAAGATGGAAAATCTAAATGGAAAGCATTAGTACCAATCTTCTCCAAAATATCAAATGGACTGTACCTGATTGGTTTGAGATTTTTCCCTTCACCCTTCATTATGTCTTCGTTGATATGTAACCATACCTAGTGACCAACTTGGAACTGGTGATCAACCTGATGCGTTTCATGCCTCTCCTTGTACTTGGCTTGGGTATTCTCCAATTGTTCATGTACCGGATGATCTACTTGTTGGATCCTCTTAATGAACCTCTTAGCTTTTTCAACATCATCTTTTCCATCCACTTTATTGTTTACTCAAAAGAAAAATCCATAGGTGATTTAGGCAAGTATCCCTAACATGTCTCAAAAGGAGATCTCTGAGTAGAAGACTGCATGGCACAATTATAGGCATGTTGTACATATTGCAAATTGTTCATCCCACAACTTAGGATGTTTATTGCAATACCCTCAAATCCACTGTCATGTTCACCACATATGTCTGTCCATTCGTCTACAGATGAAAATAAATGCTCTTATTTAACTTAGTGCCCATCAACTCCCACAAACTAGACAAAAAATTCCCCAAGACTTGAGAGTCTCGATCAGATACAATAGATGTAGGCAACCCAAAATGAACCCAAACATTATTAAAAAACAATTGTGTTGTTTGTTCAGCTATGACTTGCTTCTTACAAGGCATTAAGATACACATCTTACTTAACCTATCCACTACGATATACAAGTAATCATGACATGTTTGGGACATTGGAGAACCCCCCACAAAATCCATGGACACACTTTCCCATGGTTGAGAAGGCACTGTAAGTGGTGTATATAACCCCAACTTGTTGTTGCTAGGCTTACTTGTGGCACACAAAATACACCTTTTTACATACTTGGAAATGGTTTCGTTCATTCAAGGCCAATAAAAATATCTTTGCAATTGTGCTACTGTCTTTCCTACCCCAAAGTGACCAGAAATGAGAGATGTAAGGGATTCCCTTATTACATATGTTCTTTCATCCTTGGGTATACAAATCTTTCCAAGATGATACAATAATATAACATGCACATGATAATCCAATTATTCATTTTGATTTCCATGAGTTAGAGCTTCATACACAACTTTAAAGTCATCATTTCTAGCATATTGTTCAACTAAAATTTCATGAGTTAACGAATTATGCTTTAGTATTGTAGATGTATTGACTATGGGTCTTGATAGCATATCTGCAACCTTGTTAAGAATTCCCTTCTTATACTTAATCACCAAATGAAATTGTTGTAAGAAACCCATCCACCTAAACTGTCGTGATTGTTGTAGCTTGGTTTGTGATTGCAAATACTATAATGGTTGATGATTTGTGTGAATTATTGTTTCCTTCCCCATTAAGTAATGCTTCAACTTTTTAACACTTTGTACCATAGCATACAAATCCTTATGATACGTTGGAAAGTTAATTACTTCTTGAGTAAAATTTTCAAAATGGTAACAAACATGTTTACCTCGTTGCATCAAGACTGCTCCCATGACATGTCCACTTGCATCGATTTGTTTTTCAAATGGCTGTTGTAGATCCGACAGAACCAAAAATAGTGCGACACTTATTTTCTCTTTCAATGTATCGAAGGATTTTTGTTGCTTGCCTCCCCACTGAAAGACTTGTTTCACACTTTTTAATGCAAACAAAGGAGATGCAATGAAAGATAAATTAGTAATAAATTTCCTCCACTACTGCACTTCCCCTAAGAATATCCTGACTTGTATGGTAGTGTTTGGCTTGGGCCAATTCACAATGACTTCCACCTTAGAGGGATCTATCTTCAACTGAACATTCCCTACAATATAACCCAAGTAAACTAGGGAGGTTTTTCCAAACTCACATTTAGACATCTTTAGATACAACTTCTCCCTTTTCAAAAGTTCAAATACTTTCCCAACATGTATTACATGATCTTCCCATGTTCGACTAAAGAACACAATATCATCTAATTAGAAAATGACAAAATCATCTATAAAAGGCCCGAATACATCATTCATTACCCTCATAAATGTCGTAGGTGCATTACATAAACCAAATGGCATAACTAACCATTCAAATAATCCTTGTTTTGTCTTGAAAGTAGTTTTCCACACATCACTTTATGCAATTCTATTTTGATGGTAACCACTTCTCAAATCTAACTTAGTGAAATAGAGAACATTTTTCAATTGATCTAATAAATCATAAATTCTAAGAAGAGGATATCGGTTCTTTACTGTGATCTTATTCAGTGCCAGAAAGTCAATACACATCCTCCAAGTACCATTTTTCTTTGGAACTAATACAATCAGAGATCCACATGGAGAGGAACTTGGTCTTATGATTCCCTTATCGAGCAACTCCTAAACTTGTTTCTTTATCTCTTCACTCTCTATCACCGATGATCTATACATACCAATATTAATAAAGGGGCATCCCACTGCAAATAAATTTCATGCTCAACCCCCCTATTGGGTGGAAGCCCCATAGGTTCCTGAAATAGCTCATCATGGTTAGAAATAATCCTTACCAATTCCTAATTATGACCTGGATCACAACCTGAAAAATCATCTGATACATATTTCTCTTTTTTCTTCACCATCATGAGAACGAAATATTTACTAGCACTTACAAGTCTCATCATTTGTCTGTTTCTCACTAATGAAACATTAGTTTTAATACGGTGAGCTCTAACAATATATTCAATCCCGTCTTTAAAAAGGTGATACTTTTTCTCTTCACGATAGAATATGGATTTCCTGTCATATAAGTATGGACTACCCAAGACAATACCACAAATGTCAAGTGGCACTACATTCAATTCAACCTTATCAATGAACTTGAAAGCAATTGAAAATCTAATTTTACACTGTTTAGTTACTTGCAACTTATCATCCTCACATACCCAACCCAATGGATATGGTTTTAGATGAGGTGTGGTCTTTAAACCCAACTTCTTAGCAATAGCTTCAGAAATTAAATTAATTTGAGATCCACTATCAAACAAAGTATGTATCTTTGTGTGCTTTGCTATGACCCTTATATGAAAAATCTCACTTTGTTTCTTTTTATTAAGAACACTTTCCAATTTAGAAGATTGAAATGAAGAAATAGAACTAGCAGTAGATATACCTTTACTTCCCATTGCTGTGATTTTAGTTTCATCTCTTGAATCTGATCCTGGGTCTTGTTGAGATATTGAAATATTCTTTTGTTTCTCCTTGACTTTGAACTTATTTGGTAGCAACTCTAGATGCATCTTCCAACACTTTGCCTCCTCATGTCCTTTCTTCTTGCAGTGAAAACATGTAGGATTCTCCTCAGATTTCTTCACTGTAGTTGACTTCTTACTCTTCCCTTTTCCCTTCGACCGCTTCTCGAATTTGTGTGGATTCTTATCCGCAAACACATGATTTCCCTTCCTAGCTTTAATATGAGTAGCTTGTACTAACACTTCGTCAGTATTAGCAGGAATAAACATTAATATAGTATGTTGAAGATATGAATGCATGCTACCAATATATTTTAGAAGAGTTTCACGAGTATATAACAAAATTCCTAAAGACAATGCTTTCTTCTTAATTTCCTGTTTATATACTTGAACATTTTTCCCTTTTCCTTGTCTTAGATGTTTCCAATCAATTATTGTTGTTTGCATATAAGCTAATGGATAAAATTGTTTTCTTAATGCAACAATAAATTCATCCCAAGAAGAAATTATTTTACCCTATTGGATGAGATCAATTTGTCTTAATCTTCCACCATATCAAAGTTGTGTTGCCCAAACGAAGAGTAGCCAACTATATGTTTGCAGTTTCATCCATGACTTTTTGTACCCTGCAATATACTTCAATCTATTTGATCCAATTATCCAACTTCTCTGCATTCAATTCTCCATCACAAATCAAGAAATCAAACTATACATCTAACTTTAATAAAGGAAAATCATGAGCAAGAGAATGAGAAGACTTATTCTTATGATAAGAATGTTCACTTTCATCAGAAGAAGAAGATGATGATGATGATGGGGACTAAGGAGGCTCTGGAGGTTCTTCACCTCCTCCTTCTCCTTAAGAGTTTACCGATGTTTCGACTCCTCCTTGAGCCCTAGAGTGCATTTTTTCCACCAATGTCTTCATCTTGAGAAATTCCTTTGTCAAAGACTCAAAGATCATTATAGGATCTTCTCCTCCTTTGGATGCCATTCCTTGTTTTTGAAACTCTTTTTGAATTTTTGGGTTGAAGTCTTCAAGCGTTCCTTCACCTCACTTGGATTTGGACCTTGTAAGCATTCACTTGCAAATACCTATCAAAACTTGGCTTTGATACCAACTTGATCCAAAAATCCTTAGATTTTAATTTAATCCATAAACACACACTACATCCAACTTGATTCGAAAATTATGATCGTTATGACTATTTACAAATTAACATGTGAATCCCCTTACTTTTCCAATTTCTAGTTAACTAATAAATAACTTACGGAAATAAAAATGTTGAAATTGAGAGAAATAGAAACAACAAATAACAAGACACATTACACAA
>ML781075.1:0-20656 GCA_009831015.1 Picea engelmannii
GACATATGAGGGTCCTCCAACTTCGTAAGGCCATAACTCTCAAACCGTGAGGAGTTATGTGACGTTATACATACCACTAAAAATGGAATGACATGTACTATCCATATAGAATAGTATTATCTTAAAATATATCATAACTCATACATTTACCCTTCAAACAAACTTGGGTCCATTACCCAAATCTGGGGTCTCCAACTTGTCATGGCCATAACTCTCTAACCATGAGGAATTATGTGACATTCCACATACCACCGGAAATGACATGACAAGAACTATCCATATAGGATATTTTCCCTGACAAATTGACTTTCCTTCATCTCATTATTCCACAATTAATCATGGGTTCTCTTACTCCACAAAGTGTCTTCCCATGAGGGCTTTCACCATAAGGGGACCACTTTGGAGTTCATCCATATTTACTTCTTATCAACCATGACAAAACAATAATGAGTCATATTTATATCAAACACTATTGGTTCCATTACCCAAACCTTTGTGCTATGGGTCTTTCTTCAAGGGTTGACATCAATGACAACCAACCTTAATCAACAACTTCCGGGGCCATTTGAGGCCCTAAACAACATTTTTTTGACATTTTGGGGCACATGTGATATGCAAAGGATCTTCCTAGGCCTAGTGATAATGTGTTATTCTTGGCTAGACCTTTCCAACAAGCTATTGCATGCCCCAAACAAGGATTGTATGCCTACACCCTCAGGAAGTTGACGTATCAACTACCCCCATTAGAGCCCACAAACCTTTTGGCATTACATATTCCGAGGTTATGGTTTTAGATTTTATTTATGTTAAAAAATCCTTTGGAGCCTCATTGTACACACCATATTCTTGCGAATGATCATAGCTATCACATCTCTTCTCAGAGATAAGCTGCCACCATTCTAGCGAGTTGATTCACTTTGCATTTTTACACTTTCTGTACATTTCTATCATTAATATAAATTGTGTATTAATGTATCTCTGTGTTTCTTGTAATATTTATGTATATTTCATTGTATTATCTCTACCTTCATTTCGTTCTCAAAATAATCTAGATCATGAACAACCTTAGGTATTCCAATAACCATGTTATGTTTCACCATCAATTTCAACCTTTGAAAATTCAAATGTCTATGTTGTTCATGCCAAAGTATGTTTTGGTCATCGGTGTGAACTATGTGTAGTTTGTCCTGGGTATTTTTGGGGAAAGTCACAAAACTTATATAGTTTATCCTTCAAATCAAGAGGAAACCTTCAATAACAACAAAAATGTTGTGTGCATATCCTTCATGGCAATTAATCTCCAAATCTCCTTGATAGTCTAAGCTAGTTCAGGTACAGACTCACTCAAGCTAGGTGCATGATACACATGAGATATTTCACCATTCTAACATTCAATCTTTCCATAAATGGTAACAATAAGTGCATAATCATTTTATACAAAGATTTATTTTTTTGTAGCCTCTTTTAATGAAGAGATGAAAGAAGCATCCTTAGCCATATATGTGTGCAACCAGAGTCAACTATTTATTCACTCAGAGAAGTATGAGCATGCAAGGCCTAAGAAGAATTGACATAAAACATATAGTTTCTTACCTTACCTTTTGAAGTTCAATTTCGCAGGTCATTCGATCTTCCAGTCAACATGTCGCCTTCAAGTTTCGTCATTTTCTCCTCTAAGTCCTTGGTTTTATTTCTCCATATGTCCCAATTTCATACAATAGCGGTAGGTCTTCTTATTTTTACCTTTCTTAGTCAAATTTTGATCATCGTGCTTCTTCTTATTAGTCTAGTCGATGTAGTCATGCTCTTTCTCTTGTCGACCTCTTTCTCTATAATTTTATTGACCTATTCCCTTTATCATATGGGCCTATTGCTTGAACTCAAGTTTCCCTTCATTAATAAAATTTTCCTACGCACTAATCAATAAACCACAAAAAAATTTAGAGTACACTCATCATTTTGGATGCCTAGCTGGCACATAATATCAAACATAACACATCACATAATGTCTTCATATTTATCAAGATTAGTTATATGAGTTGACAATATTTCTTGGGAAAATACTTTCTGAATTCACCCAATTTCAACCGAAGTTCCTTCACATGGGCCAGATAGTCTTCAATTATTTCAAAAAGAGAGGAGATCCATAGAGATAAACCCTTTCTCAATCTACATAGCGTGACTTTCATTAGTTTTATGAAACGATATCTTAATCTTCTTCCAAACAACATTCTGATAGTTGATGCCACTTGCATAGATTTGAATCTCCCTAGGGATGTAGGTTGTTATGACTCCTACAATCTCATTCTTCTCCCCATTGATGGAAAACTTCTGTAGGTCATCCTTTGGATCTAGAACCACAATTTTTGTAAACTACCAGATCACTTTACTCTTCAACCATTTTTTAATATATTGTGCCCATATTCTATAATTGTTGCATTCATAACCATTGGCTCTATCATGGAACTCATAATGTTGATCTATAGATCTAATCCTAGATTCAATTTGCAAGTTGAAAACCTAAGTCAGTCTACTAAACATATCCAACTTGTGAGGAGAACATACAACTGACAACCTCCATAAGACTTATAGACAATAGGCTAGATCTCAAACCATTAGTTTTGATACAATGTTGGAGAAAGAGGATTAGGTAGATTAGGGAAATAGTATTCCAGGAGAGAGTTGGTGTCTAAAGACATTGTTATAGCACTTAAGCGCAACTGATCATAGCTCAACATAGATAACAATGTAAGAAACCAAAGATTTCCATACACAACACATTCACTTGTTTATATCGACCTGTAGGCCCATTTTATATAGAAACAAGATGTAACCAAATCCCTTGAAGTGAGTAAGATAAGTTCCACATAGATTGGTTAGAGAACATAACAAACTCCTTAATTTTTGCCTTATTTTATGCACAAGTTGTATGTTCTATTCTAACTCTCTGACCAATCAAATGATTAGTCAAATATCTAGTTTCTCTCTTAGTCAACCTCACAGTCAAATATTCTTGTCGATTGTCAACTATTGACTAACTATCTACATAAGATCCAAAGGTGTGATGAAATTGAAAAGCTTTTTGTTCCAAATTTACTTATGTCTACTTCATCTTCCAATGGTTCTAACTAAGATTTTCTTTTTGTAGCATCTAAAGGTGTGATAAATCTTTTCCCCTTTCCTTTCAATTTGGTTCTATTTTTTTCAAGTGATATGGTTGCTTTCATTCTCCTTCCCAAGGGATACTAACTAGACCTAGATATGCTATGCTTCCTTCCACCAAGTCAATGATTTCAAAGTTGACAATTGTTGTTAATCCTAGTATGCTTCTTTGACCTAGTTTTAGTAGTCCAATAGGTTTGATAAATATTTGATCAACATACTTTAAAAAAGTTTCTTGATCTTACCATGTTGGGTCTTCCCATAGAAATCCAAGTTGATTTTGGGAGGATTTATACTTGTTAGCCAAATTTGACTACAAATTATGAAATAAAGAATCCATCAATATCCAAATCAAGTTGTGGATTGTAGTCTTTCGGCAAACCCTCAAATTTCATTAATAGATAGAGGCTCTTTATAGATTTCTTGCTTGTTTCCTTACAACAACCTTTCAACAAGTTCAAAAATTCCAAGAACCTTGTCATTGCACTATCTTTAGTTAATATATTTAAAGATTTCTTCAATTGTTGCTTCTTTTGTTTCTTTCAATTGTTTTTGAGTGGATTCCTTGTTTTCTTTCTCAACTATTCTTTTAAACATGGTGATTGCTTCTTTCATGCATGATCTCTGCTTATAAGGTTTTGGATATTCAACTACTTTTTTTTTAGATGTTTCAATTGAGGATTTATCTCTACGAGTGCATCTTCCCTTTCTCTTTCTCAAAGTTTGGTCAAAATGTTTAGATTTTATAATTCATTGCTTCATGATTTAGAATTTCATGCAATATGTTCACATTTCTTCTTTTCTTGAATTTTTCTAATATGATAGGGAAATCATCAAAATAATGATCTCCTACTCCACAATGGTTGAAATAATTCAATCCATTTTTTTCTTTGAATAGGCAATTGTAGCTTAAGTGACATTTTTATCGTTACCATCACCTCTTCCTCCTCGTCAACCTCCTCTTATCCTCTTCTTCCATGATATCTTATGATCGACCTTTCTCCTTGATCTTGTTGTGTTGCCTCTATGTGGTAGGCAGATTGATAACTTGATTATTTCCTTCCATTGGAGACACATTTTATAGTGGAATGATTATTCATTTCTTAAATAATGTTAGGATATTTAGACACTTAGGAGTTAGTTAAATTCAACTTGGTCTAATATGTCTTTAAGTGAAAGTTTGTTTCTTTATTATGCATTAGTATGCATTTGTAGTTGTGTAATCCGATGGTCACAATATGTTCTAGACATAGAGTGACCCAAAAACTCATGTTCTCCTCGATCTTAATGACTATATTGATTTGTGTCTTAACACCTGATTGATCCATGATCTCTATTTAAAGAGAATGGAGGGTCGTTTGCTAATGATTGACCATGATAAATTCTTTTGTAAAATATTTCTCCTTTTCATTAATATATTGCCTCGAGTGGCCACGTTGGCTAGGGTTGTGGATTGTTTCCGTCTTTGAGGGTTTTAACCATGTAAAAACATCAGTGTATTGATCTTTGATCTACTTGTATGAGTGGTTTTTAAGGTGTTCATCTTGTGTAGTAATAATCTTCTTTTTTGAACATGGTATTAGAGCCCGTTTGAAGACCTGCTCCTGCTGTAGATCAAGATTTGAACCTATGTTGCCTCATTTTTGGGTTCTACTATTTCTGTGCATTTCTGGATTGAGAGAACTGTTCCATTGTGTTTGGAGTGTTTCTTTCAGTTGAAAACGTTTTTTTTTTCACTCGAAAAAGTTTTTGCTTTTCCAAAATATGACAATTTTTGTCAAATTTGGAGGTATAAACTCAGAATATGACCTTTTAATTTTTTTTACAAAGTTCATATTTTGGTTTTATATTTTTATTCCCAGTTTGACACTCTTTCTGGTCTATGTATTCTCTTTGTCATGTGATCTGTGTGATCTCAGAAAATTAGAAACATGATGGAAAGTGTTTTCTTTTCTGTGTATGCTTTTCGCTCTGCACTTTATGAGAACTCAACAAATCAGAAACATAGACAAAAATTTCATTTTCTAGGTAAGCTGACCGAGATCTAACTCCATTATTGTCGAGATTCAATTTTTTTTCTTCGAAATTTCACTTTTTTTGTGTCTGGCCATGTTGAAGTTTTTTTGCAAGCAAAATCAAGGGTTTTGGGGGTAAGCACACAATTCGAAGAAAAAAAGACCCTCTCCTATTTCATTAAATTTGTTGTATATTTTGCTCTAGCTAAATTTGTTGAAAGTTTCTTTATTTAATAAGAGGTCTTGAATTCAAGTCTCTTTTTTTAAAGTTATTTTTTGAATTGTTCATGAAAACTTTAGTTATCTCATAATTGTGTATTTCACTTAAATTATAAAAGTGAATCTCTATAAAGTAACTTTAATATTCTTTTTTAAAAATTACCTTTTTGCAAGCAACTTTAATTTATAAAGTAACTTCATTGTAAAAGTGATTCTCACTTATTCTATAAAAGTGGGAAACTTCTTAAGTTATTTGGAAAAGTGAGCCTATAGGAAAAGTTAGAAGGAGGGAATGAGAATTTGTTTTTAGTCATCCACCTCATTCCATATCCATCACCATGTGGGCCAACTTCTACCCACCACGTGTGCTTTGGTTACCTTTTATGTCTTTTTTTAAAAGGGCATAACTTTCACATATGAAGTCCGTTTTTACTGCTTTATTTTTTTGAGAGCTTTTCATTTAGATAATCAATTTCAACTTTTGAATTCATATTATCTGCCTATTTTAATATGAATTCTCCAAATTATATTTTTCTTACCAATACCAACCACTTCTCATGGAAATCCCATATGGAGGATATTCTAAGAAGTAAATGATTGTATCATATTACATGGGGAAAAAAAAGCCCCCACTAATGGTGAAAAGAAAGACAAATGGGATAACAAAAATGACGAAGTGCATGGATTAATTGGAATGTCCATCTCTCTTTATTTATGGTTTCACCTTCAAAGAATTGATGACCCAGATGAAGATTGGGCTAAGCTAGAAGTCGTATTTGGTAAAAACAATGTGATTCAAGCCCTCCATATTGAAAATCAATTATTGACCTTAAGTACCAATGATTTCCTTTGCATTGAAGATTATTTAGCTAAGTTCAAAACACTTAGACTTTTATTTCAACACTGTAAAATAGATCTAAATGATGATTATTGCATATATTTTATTTTTGCTAATATTGGTAGTGCATATTCTATCTTTGTATATACCTTTTATGCCACCAAAGAATCTCTAGGGGTGCTTACCAAGCTCCCATTCTTGAGTCTTTTTGTGATTTTCTTGTTAGAGAGTAATATAAGCTCTTGCAACTTGGAGTGATCAACATTGTAGGTACATCTAACAAAACCTTATTGGCCCAACAAAACGATAGACCCAATCATCCAAAGAAGAAACAACCTTGCAACAACAAGTAAAACAAGGGTCCCAAACCCTCTCAACCAACTTCTACTCCCAACGATGACAAAGGACCAAAAACAAAAAGTAAGAATTCTAACATGCATTGTGACTTTTGTGTGTGAGATGGTCATATAGAGTCTAAATTTTTTAAAAGATGGAGGCCTTAGAATAAAAAAAATGAAGAAGCACAATATCAATCTCGATTCTTCTTCTAACTATTCTTCTCATGGACATGCACTTTTTGCTTCTGGTTTTTCCTTCAATGCAACATATACTTCTTCTTCTGATGAGTGGCTTATTGATTCTGGAGCATCTTATCATATGGATAAGGATAAAGCCATTTTTTCTTCTCTTAATGAATGCAACACCAAACACATATTTGTTGCTGATGATAAATCTCTTAATGTTGTAGGGTCTAGAACAATTCAGGTAGATAATGGTCATTTCAATGATGTATCATGTGTTCCAAGTCTTTCCTACAAGATTCTATCAGTGTATCATATCACTCATTCAGGTGAAGGTAAAACCATAGAGTTTTCACCTCACCAAGTTGTAATCAAGGATTTAAAATATCCTAATCATGTCTTGACAATTGAAATTGATGATGATATTATTAGGTTGTACAAATTTGAAAAATTTGGGTCATCATCTTTTCTATTAGTTTTTATTGCTCATAATGATGACTTGAGCAAACTTTGGCATGAGTCATTTGGTCATATAAACTATCACTCATTTCACCAACTATGTAATCAAAATATGGTGACTGGTCTTCCTCTCATTTCTTGTAGAGATGGTGTTTGTGTTTGTTGTGTTCTTGGAAAATGTCATTGATACAATTTTGAAAAAAGTTCCTCTAGGCACACCTCGACCCCTTTTCATATTTTTCATAGTGATTTGTGTGGTTTGTTTTCTTCTCCTTCTTTCTCTAGGTGCAAGTACTTCTTAACTTTCATTGATGACTTCTCCAGATGCACTTGGTTTTACTTATTAAAACTCAAGAGTGGATTTTTTGACATGTTTTTGGCGTACAAGGCGCTTGTAGAAAAATAATTTGGTCATCAACTTTAAAGGTTAAGAACACATAATGGAGGTGAATATTTGAACAACAAATTTACAAGTTACTACACTACACAGGGAATTCAAATGTAAAATAATTTTCCATCTACACGAGAACAAAATGGTGTTGTTGAGAGAAAGAATCACACATTAAATGAAATGGCTAATTGTATGATCCAATATAAGGGATTAAGTCTTCATTATTGGGTGGAAGCCATCAACTGTGAAAATTATATAGTAAATATCATTCCCACAATGGAATTAAAAAATATAACACCGAAAGAAGCATGGACTAAAATTAAGCCAGATGTAAGCCACTTTCATGTATTTGGTAGTGTAGCATGGGCTCATATTCTTGATGAGAAAAGGAAAGCATTACAACCTAAAAGTGAGAAGTGCATTTTTGTTGGATATTTTGAATATGTCAAAGGTCATAGACTTATTCAACCTCATTCTAATGAAATAATTATTAGAATATAATTTAAGTTTGATGAAAATATCTTGGCCTATGATCATAATTAGACATTTGTGGCATCTTCAATCTGCGATCCATCTTTGGTGTTTGTGTCATCTTCTGGTCCTATTCTATTTTTTTTCTTTAGATGATGACAATGAGATGAAAATCCACCTCCACCTTCTCGCCTTCCTCTAGATGGGTCTATTGAACATGAACCTACACTACCACTACCACTTCCTAGATGGGTCCATTCAACATGAGAATTAGCTAGTGATCTTGACAATGATTCTTTAGATCAATGTTGGACACGTTCACAATTTTAGTGAGCCTCCTCTCTTTTGTCTGAAGTTTCAAAGACTCATGATCCATATACATTTGCAAAATTTTCTGGCCATCTATATTGGGACACAACATATATGGGAGGTCAATCAAATGGATATCAAATTTTCCTTCTTGCATGGGGATTTGCGAGAAGAAATCTACATGGAACAACCTCATAGATATGTTCAAAATGAATCCAACCTTGTATGTTTCCTTAAGGAATCTCTCTATGGTATTAAGAAATCTCCTTGAGCTTGGTATGAAAAAATGGATAGCTTTCTTCCTCACATTGGATTTTCTAGGTGTCATTCTGACCCTAATGTCTATACCAAGAAAGTAGGAATTCATCTTATAATACTTATTCTTCATGTTTATGATGTTATCCTCACTTGTAGTAACTCCAAAATTTTAACCCATGTGAAATCCAACCTTAATAAGAAATTTGAAATGACAAACTTAGGCTATTTGCATTATTTCCTTGGCTTCCAAGTATTGCAAACCAATGAAGGAATTTTTCTTTCCCAATATAAATATACATGTGACCTTGTTTGCCACTTTCACATGGAAGATTCTTAACTGACCCTTTCTCCCTTCCAGTCTAGAGTCAAACTTGTTGCCACTTGTACTACTCCCGAAGTCTATGCCACTTTGTACTATTAGTTAGTTGGTATCCTCTTACATTTGACTTATACTCGTCCTAAATATTTCCTTTGTCGTTTGTCTTGTTGCCCACTATTACACATCAAAATCACTCATTGCAATGATGGCTAGTGTCGTCGTTACAAATATCATAAGTGTCGTAAACATTATCTTGCCTGTGTCGTCTCTCTAACGACATCATAAGGACACTTAAGACACCTCAAAGACTAGTTTTGAAGAGGAGAAATCAGTTGACAAGGAGTACAAGTCTTTTTCCATGGAGAAAGCCACTCAAAAGTCAAATTTGGAAGGGAGCGCTCCCTACATACTGTCAGGGAGCGTTGGCACTCTGTACCCTCTTCTAGGGGAGCGTTCCAACGCTCTGTGTCCCTTTTGAGGGAGCGTTGGACTTTTTGGGCAAAATTTGGTTTGTTGGAGGGAATTAGGGAAGAATCCCCTCAATACTGAAGGTGGTTGGATTCGAATCCGAGGTCAAGGCATGATCTTAGGGGAGATCCACAACTGAAGGAGAGGAATCCTCAACTTATCCCAAAGATCTCTCAAGTAGTTAGGCCTCTCAAAGCCTATATAAGGAGGCCTTCTCACGGTGAAAGGTACATGAAAAAGATTGGAGGTACGAAATCTATGATCTCATAGGCAACATACATGACATGATAGAGATTGGAGATACCAAACTTATGATCTCATAAGTGGTATTGACAAAGGAGATTGGAGAATATAGAAAGCATCAAACTTATGATCCCATAAGTGAGATACCATTGAAGCATAATCAATGTAGATTACTTAAGCAAAGGGGATGGACAAGAGTAGATAGATCTATTTTTGAGCTAATCTCAGTAGAATAGGAAGCTTGTTGTATCTTTGTTTGTTCTACAGGACCTATTGAGGAGATTAGGATTGAAGCTCAACTTGGACTGTGCGAGGACAAACATCGTTAACAAGGTACATATTTTTCTTCTTCCTCTTCGTATATTAGCTTAATTAGATAGAAAAGGATGTCAGTGACCAATGATAGCACCCTTTCTGTATTGGTTTTAGGTGTCTAGATACCAAGAGGGAATCCGCTTGTCCGCAGGAGGATTCACCTATAATAGAAATTGACGACTCCACTGGGGAGGAATTCCAATTTTTGTTTCTTTTCCTAGATATTGTTTTGTCCCTTTGCCCACTTCTTGACCTTCTCCATACTGTCTTTGATTCTTAGATCTGTTTTATTGGCTCTTGATTTCATCACCTTCAAGTTGATTGACTGAGTTTGCTTGATTCTTTGACTTTCTAGGCATTTTTTTTTTCTTAATTTTTAGAGGCCATCGCCCCCCTACCCTTGTTACCAGAGCACTGACGTTCCCTGCTAGGCTTACACAGAGCGTTGGAATGCTCTAGTTCCCCTTACACCAGAGCGCTACCCCTTTTCTGTGAAAAATCCTTTAGGGTTTCTTCCTTTAAGGTTCAATTTTTCCTTTTTGCACTTGCTCAGGGTCTTATCACCTCAGTACATCCTTGATTTGGCCTTCAACACTTCATTTGCTAAGAATCGATCACTTTTTGTTTGGAATTTTGACATTTATTTCCTTGCCTTGAAGTCACTCTTTGTCTTTGTTGATTTAGAGTCAACTTATTGTTTTCTTCTCATTTATATGACTAAGTGGAAGCTTTTGTGAGGAAATTCAAAGGTCTATGCACTATTCCATTTGATCTTTGAGGTCATTTCCCCAAGAAATTAGTTTTGAGTAGTTTCTCTTTCTCCCTATCATTTCTTGGATTCTTCTTCGCATTTTATTGTCTTCCTTGAATGCTTGCATTTAAAGTAGCGGAATTGCATGTTTTTTGACATTTTGGGACATTGTGCATCTGAAATGATGAATGTTTTGTCCTTCTCATAGCATAGATTTCATTGAAATGAAAATATTACATCTTCATCTCTTTGCATAACTTTTGAGTCGGTCAAAACACCATATTGTCCATGCCATTTTCCTTTTGAGTAAAAACAGCCTTAAAAATCAAACGCTAAACTAAAATTGATTAGACATTTTTACTTTTTCTGGTAGCAAGCCTACATTAGATTAGTTGTAGGACTTTGGAATAGGTGTGACAGATAACTTTCCAAAGCTGCAAACAAACATAGGATCTTGTGTTAGGGAGCGGTGAAATCCAATTGCTGCATTTTGTCTCGGGAAGCCCTTCTCACACAAGGGTCAATCACAAGGTCGCATTAAGACTGGCAGAGGTACTCACCCTGCTTTGTTCGTCTTGGTGTAGATATTGTGCGTATTATGGAGGTCGCTTGAAGGTATACCCACACTGATGAGTGGAAGCATTTCAAGTTGATTTTGGGCTAGATACCCTGCCCTTGCGTGTGGATCAGACTATCGACTATTTCCCCATGCATCACTGTTGTAATTGGTAACCTTAGTGGCCTATCTCTTTAAATGTCTTTACACAAGGTGACTTTGGAGGGGAAATTATTCACGGTACCTAGAATCGATGTTGGCCAGACTCACTCGGGCTCCTTGGAGGGTATACCCACGATTATGTGTGGGAGCTTGCACCAAGGCGTAAGACTGTTAAGCAGGTCATCAACGTAACTTTTCTGCCCGCTCTATCTTAGCCCCTTTCTTACTTTGTTCCCACGACGTTGGATTTCATCACCAACTAGTGTCCTCATTATGAGAATGTTTTGTTTCCTTGCTTTCTTACTAGATTTTTAGCGTGTGCTATTTGTTCTACTTAGTAGAATCTAGGTTGGATTTTTATTTTTATGGCGTTAGTTCCCGGAATGACCTATGGAGGAACCCCTTTTCCAGGGGAACCCTTTGTTTTTCCTTCTTACAGAAACATTGGTCCTCCTTACATCACTACTTTGAGCCTTCTAGGTCTCACAATTGGGTTACCGATATGGTTGTTTTCCACTCTGGTGGTCTCAAAGGCAGGTGATTTATATGTAAGCACACCACCCACACCTCAACCTTATGTTGACCTTTATCCTTCTTCGTGCGTCAGGTATTCTTCCATTTTTTCTTCTTCGCCTAGTGAAAGCTCTAAAGCGAGTATCCAGATTGATAAGAAGAAGAAGAAACAAAAAGAGAAGAAGAAGAACCAGAAAGGGACCAAGCCTCCAACTACATCAGATGTTGGATCCAAGCAACCAACTACTGTTAATAGTACTGGGAGTGTTGATGAGGTCGATAATATTAAAATGAAGAATTTGAAACCCAAATTCCCTTGCAGTCTTTGTAAGGGTGACCACTTTCTAAGGGATTGTCCTGGTATTCCCAAAGTATTAGAAGTGTGGTCCTCCATGTCATCGACCCCTTCTAGACATGTTAGTGACACCCTATCAACTAGTAACATTAAGGTTGGTAAGAAGAATAAAACTGTCAAATTTCCTTGCATGTTATGCAAAGGTGATCATTACTCTCACCTTTGTCCTCGTATGGACGAGGCTTCTTTTCTTTTGGAAAAACTTCAACTTCCAAAAGGTTATCATAAGCTTTCCCCTAACCCATAATTAGTTGATGGAATGGTCAATCTGGTTCCATCCTCGGTCAATTCGGTTGATCAGGTGGTCAATCTAGTTTCATCATCAGTTGAACCACTCACCAAAGTAGCTGATCCAGTTCCATCATCGATCAACCCCAGCTTTCATCTGGAAAGTGAAACCCAAGTGACTGATCCAGTCTCGTCATTGGTCAGTCCCACCCTTCATCTGAAGAGTGTCAAAGTGGTCAATCCGACTCCGCCATCGGTCGATCCCACTCCTCCTCTGACGAGTGTCAAAGTGGTTGATCCCACTCTGCCATCGGTCGATCCCACTCTGCCATCGGTTGATCCTAGTCCTCCTCTGACGAGTGCCAAAGTGGTCGATCCAGTTCCACCATCGGTTGATCCTACTCTCCCTCTAGGGAGTAAACCCGATATTGCCCACATTTTTCTCGTTGATACAGGATCTACCGTTCTGGGGGGCATTCCTCCTTCTCCTGCAAAAACCCCTCAAATTAATGAGGCCATCCTTTTTGATTGGGGTGTGTTACCTGGACCTCATCTTCCCTCTCACATTCCTTTCAATATCATAGCACAGGTTTGTGGTCGGGCCGTTCCTCAGACATTGATAGATGAAGGCTCGTTCGTTAGTATTTAGTCCTCTATTGCTTGGCAAGCTTTGGGTTATCCTAAGTTTGTGCCGGTTACCCAGACTCTGTTCGCTTTTAACAGAAGAACCAGTCACCCTTTAGGGATCCTTCCTCAGTTTCCTATAACTTTAGGAGGGAAAACTATCTTTATTGATGTTATGGTAGTCCAAGACTCCTTAGATTTCGATTTACTCCTTGGGAGAAATTATGTCTATGCCATGAAATCTATTGTGTCCACTCTTTTTCATGTGATATCTTTCCCGCACAATGGAAGAATGGTGACTATTGATCAACTTTTGTTTGTTGGCCCTAACTTGACCATCAACCCAATGACCTCCCTAAATGGTTCTTATATGCAGTTGGTATCACCCCTGCCACAGGTCAACTATGTGGCATTTTCTCCCATGACTTCAACTTCTGATGACTTAGATCTGGTAGTTGACATGGTGATCTATTTGGTAGGGCTATTGGAGCATGATCTCCATACCCCTGAAGAGACCCTCGACATGTGTTCCTTCTAGAACATTCTTATTCCATCCAGTGAAGATCTCTTGGAATCCATGATCGATTTTTGTCCCTTGACATGTTTTCCTTCCAAAGAATTATCCTCTTGAAAGTCACGATCAAGAAGGATACAAGCATAGTTTCTCTTCTTTGTGGCAATATCGTTAAAAAATGAAACAAAGGTTATGAGCATAGTTTTTCCTCTCTGTAGCAAGCTCGCTAAAAAATGAAACAAAAATCTAGGGATTGAACCCAAAACCCTAAGCATAGTTCTTTTCATGTGTCAAGCTCGTTAAAAAATGAAAGAGTCACCTCTCCTGTCAGGTCGAGTCTTTCTCCAGATCTCATAGATGTCGAGTCGAGTCTCTCGTTAGGTATCATTTTTGAACCTTCATTTCATCCACATGTATCCTTTTTCTCCATCTAGTACAGAAATTGGTGACAACCTCAAAGTTGGTGAATGAATTGAATATTGGGGGGCATGTCTCCAACCTTTGATGATCATTTTGGAGTTAATCCACTAGCTTTTCAAGCTGGGGGAATACTGAGATTAGTCTTTGTTCTTTCTCGCGCTCGTAAAAACACGAGAATGTAACTGAGAAACCTTTTATCTCTTTTTCAAGCTTGCATGGATACACAAAAAAGGAACCTCCTGGAGTCATCTTTAAGCTCTTTTCAGACTCTCTAAACATGAAAAGATTGCTGAGTGATATTGCTTCCTTTCCCACTCGTTAAAAGGTTTGAAAGGGCATCTTTCGAGTGATAATTTATCTCTTTTTTGACCTCACAAGACTAACATTACGAAAAAGGACCACATTGGAGTCGTCTTTAAGTCATTTTCAGATTCTGTAAATATTAAAAACAACCGAGTTTACCTTCTCTGGACTCGTTAAACAATCATACACTGAAGGGCCCATATGGGAACACACCCTTAATTCTTATAGTTCATTAAACAAAGGAAGAGGAACTTACTGAAGGTGAGTTATATCGAGCATGTGTTACCCTCCTCGAGCTCGTTAAACCAAAAAGAGGTACTCATCTATCTGGATGGGGGAAAAAATTGAAAGAAGCAAGCCAAACAGTTTTTGAGAACTTCACTAGTAACCTTACAATCGCCCTTGAACACTACATTTTATCTTTGCATGCATTTCAATCCACTGAAACTCTGCACTGAACCAATCCTTTGAGTTTCCTTACTCCTTTGGGTCACCCGACGAAAATCACAGTATCCATTGCATTATCAAGTTTTGGTCCATGTCAAGTTTTTGCTGTTATGCCTCAGTGTTCAAGGGAAGTATCTGCCTCAAGAGTTAGCCATCACAAATTTCTGTTTCAATACCCATGTTAGTCCATGTTCATTTGATTCACCAATTAAATCTCTGTGTCAGTTTCGTGTCGTTGATGGGGGATACATCAAGGCCCTCCTTCGATGAGTCTATTCTTGTCGAGTTCAACACATTATTCAGGAGCTAGACTTAGAAACCGGTTAGTACTTTGGGACCTACATGCCTCAATGGTAGGCCTCCTCATATACGACAATAGGTTTACATCATTGACCTCTGATCGGATGATTCCATAGATGTTCGACTTCAATTAATCCATTCACATTCGTTGGAATGTACTAGAGTATCTTGGGAATCATTGACATCAATGGTGATATCCCTCGCGCTTGTTAATGGTTTACCTCATTGACTGGTAATCAAGTGGTTTCTGCCATGTTCGACATCAATACATCTATTCACATGGTTATATTTGTACTACATCGGGATCGGTAAGAAGACCCTGGGTTGAGTGATCACTCTGATATATACTTTGCCCAGGTTGCGACAAAGTTTCTTTGAACATTGACACATATAATGTAACATAGATCCACTTTGTATTGGTCATGGCTATGTCTTGTCATATCGTAGATTCACTATGTATTCTTCGTGGCTACGATCAGTTCAAGTCATAGGAGTATAGATCCACATTGTATCTTCAATGGATATACATTTTTGTCAATATAATTATGGATCTGCAGTGTATTATATGGTGGCCATACCTGAAAAAGTCTTTATCACTCAAGCATAGGTATGCCTGCCTTGGGTTTGAAACATGTCATAATATTTGTTTGATGGTTGTGTGCATATTTTTCCAGCCTCTCTACGTCCATACTCTTGCTCGAAAAAGTCTACAAAGTACTTTAGTCATCATTGTCCTCTGACTTCGCACTTTGCGGGGAAATCTATTACACATCAAAATCACTCATTGCAATGATGGCTAGTGTCATCGTTACAAATATCGTAAGTTTCACATATTGGTTCCAAGTGTTGCAAACATTATCTTTCCTATGTCGTCTCTCTAATGACATCATGAGGACACTTAAGACACCTCAAAGACTAGTTTTGAAGAAGACAAATCAGTTGATAAGGAGTACAAGTATTTTTCCATGGAGCAAGCCACTTAAAAGTCAAATTTGGAAGGGAGCACTCCCCTACATATTGTCAGGGAGCATTGGTGCTCTGTACCCTCTTCTCTGGGAGTGTTCCAATGCTCTGTACCCTCTTCTCTGGGAGTGTTCCAATGCTCTGTACCCTCTTCTCTGGGAGTGTTCCAATGCTCTGTGTCCCTTTTGAGGGAGTGCTGGCCTTTTTTGGGTGAAATTTGGTTTGTTGGAGGAAATCAGGGAAGAATCCCCTCAATATAAGAAGCTAATTGGATTTAAATATGAGGTCAAGGCATGATCTTAGGGGAGATCCTCAAATGAAGGAGAGAAATCCTCAACTTATCCCAAAGATCTCTCAAGTAGTTAGGCCTCTCAAAGCCTATATAAGGAGGCCTTCTCACGGTGAAAGGTACATGAAAAAGATTGGAGGTATGAAACCTATGATCTCATAGGCAACATACATGACATGATAGAGATTGGAGATACCGAACTTATGATCTCATAAGTGGTATTGACAAAGGAGATTGGAGAAGATAGAAATCATCAAACTTATGATCCCATAAGTGAGATACATTGAAGCATAATCAATGTATATTACTTGAGCAAAGGGGTTGGACAAGAGTAGATGGATCTGTTTTTGAGCTAATCTCAGTAGAATAGGAAGCTTGTTGTATCTTTGTTTGTTCTATAAGACCTATTGAGGATCTTAGGATTGAAGCTCAACTTGGACTATGCGAGGACAAACACCGTTAACAAGGTACACATTTTTCTTCTTCCTCTTCGTATATTAGCTTAATTAGATCTAAAAGGATGTTAGTGACCAATGATAGCACCCTTTCTGTCTTGGTTTTAGGGGTCTATATACCAAGAGGGAATTCGCTTTTCCACAGGAGGATTCACCTTTAACACCCACTATATGAAAACACCCCATGAAAGACATTGAAAAGCAACAAAACTGATAGTTTGATATATCCAGGGTACAATTCCGTTTGGGATATATTATAGTTTAGGGGGGAATTCGTTTTTGGTTGATTTCATTGATTTAAATTGGGTCGATGACCTTGATGATCGAAATTTTATTGCAGGTTATGTTTTGATCCTTGATTCTAAACCTGTCACTTGGGATTGTAAGAAACAACATGCTATTGCTCTCTCTTCAACAAAAGAAGAATACTAAGTGGTAGTTGATGCAAGTAAAGAAGCATTATGGTTTCGATAGATCCTTTTAGAGTTTGGATTCCAACAACAACATCTGAACACCCTCTGGTGTGAAAATTAGAGTTCCATCAAGCTCTCCATAGATCTAGTTCAACATCAATGCAGCAAACACATCGAGATACACATGCACTTCATCATAAATCTTATTCATGATTGAGTTATTGAAGTTCTCTTTTTCCCAACAGATGATCAAGTTGCAGATATTTTCACGAAGTCTCTTACAGAAGTGAAGTTTCCCAAACTTTGATCTATGTTAGGAGTTCAAGAAGTTGTGCAAATATTATCTCAAGTTGTTCTTAAAAGGGTATTTTAGGTTATTTAAACACTTAAGAATTATTTAAGTTCAACTTGGTCTAATACGTCTTTAGGTAAACATGTGTTTCTTAGTGTGTTTCTGTATTATGCATTAGTATGCATTTGTAGTTATGTAGTCCAACGATCATGATATTTTTCAGACATAATGTGGCCCAATGGATCATATTCTCCTCTATTTGAACGACTATATTGATTCGTGTCTTGACACCCGATTGGTTGATGATCTCTGTTTAAAGAGCATGGAGTGTTAGATCAGGTTTTCATTGATGCCAATGGTTTGATTGATTGATGTCAAAGGATTGACTGATTGATGATTGATGTAATATAATATGTATTGTCCTTGATGAGAATGCATAGATGAAGATGGATCAATGAGTTGTCATTGATATGATGAAGATGGATCAATGAGTTGTCATTGATACATGATGAATATGGATCGATGTGGTTTCATTGGTATATGATGCATTGTTAGAAAAATGTATAGATGACTCACTATTGTCTTATCATGATTGATAAGGTGCACAAATAGATGAACTCCAAAGTGGTCCCCTTATGGTGAAAGCCCTCACGGGAAAATTCTTCATGGATTGAGTTATCCTAGAAGAATGGTTGGAGGACCCATGCTCTCATTATTGTCTTATCATGATTGATAAGGTGCACAAATGGATGAACTCCAAAGTGGTCCCCTTATGGTGAAATCCCTCACGGGAAGACGCAGATTGAGTTATCCTAGAAGAATGGTTGGAGGACCCATGATTGTATGTGGAATAACGAGATGAAGATCAAGGAAATTGTTGGTGAAACTATCCTATATGTATATTTCTTGTCATTCCATTTCTAGTGGTATGTAGAATGTCACATAACTCCTCACGGTTAGAGAGTTATGGACATGAGAAGTTGGAGACCCCAGGTTTGGGTAATGGACCCAAGTTTGTTTGATGGGTACTGGTATGAGTTATGATATATTTTCAGACAATACTATTCTATATGGATAGTGCATCTCATGCCATTTCTGGTGGTATGTGGAACGTCACATAACTCCTCACGGTTTGAGAGTTATGGCCTTACGAAGTTGGAGGATCCTCACATGTCATCTAGAAGCCTCTAAAGGTCAAAGTAGTCAAAGTGGTTTAAGGGATTTTAAAAGGTAAATAATAAAGTGAAGTGATGAGTGTACTATAATTCAAAGTGAATACAAAATAAATTATTTAAATAATAAATTTAATGGATAAATTAGAAGTGGGTTAACCCTAAAATAAGGAAAGTGGGGCCAAGTGACCTAGAAGATGTTTTTAAGGAAACTACTTGGAGAGTATAAATAAGAGGCAAGGCTCTCTCATTTTAATCACACTTGAGAATATTGAATATCTATATGTGTCTGAGGTAACCAAGGATATCTAAGTCAAAATTATGAGGAAAGGTGAAGAAAAGAAGGTTGAAATGCAAGGAAGGATAAATTCTTTTGATGGTGTTTTCTAAGGTATGTTATTTACAGGTCATCTCACCATTTTCGCTATAATTTTTTTTCTATAATGATTCAGACCGTGAAATTTCTACGACATTGAGAAAATATACCCAAGTATCTGTGGTGAAAAATTCAGCTTGTGGGTCGTTGTATTTTGGGAGTTACACTCTATGGAAAATAGGGTTTGTGGCTAGTTCTGAAACTAGTAAAAAATAGGTGTTTCAGGTAAAAATGTCATAAATTATTCATAACAGATCCAAATTCAATGAGAGAAAATGTTTTGGTTAGGGTATAGGCTGTAGTATTTTTTGTAATAGTTTCATATCAATTCAACAAATATTTTGTGCGGGCCACGCTCTACAAGGTCTCTCTCTAGAATAATCCAGAATTCAGCAAGGTATGCCATTTTTGCTATAACGCCTTTTCTGAGAGGTTCTGAGTAATGTCACCTAGAGAAATTTCATAAAACACACTAAAGAACATTGTGTATTAGTTTCAGATCTTTATTCATTATAGGTACAAAGTTATAATTATTTCAAGTTGGGGTTTTTGACTAATCCAAAACTAGTCATGGTTGAGACAAGCAGTTGATGAGTTGGCACATACATGAGGTCTATAGTTGATGATGTTGGTACATATTGATGAGTCATTGTTGATTATTATTTGACACATTATTGGTATATACTTGGTACATGGTTGGATGCACTTGTTTATGGTACAGGTTGATTACAGGTTGGTGCATGGTTGATGCACTTGTTTATGTTGACAGATCGATATCTGTTGAGGATTGTTGCCTCATATCAATTGGTGCTGATAATGTAAGCCAAGTCTTGCATATAGAGCTGATGCTCTTGTATATTTGTACTCTATTCAGTTGTTGCTGAAAAACCCCTGGATTGAAGTCCATAATAAAAAGAAAAATTGTACATACATCTTGTGTTCTTTGTGTTCCTTGTGGAGATGATTTGTTGATGATATGTTGCTGATATTTATTCACATCTAAATGATTATGAATGACAAAAATGAGTAATGAGAAAATTTTGAATGTTAACTAATGAGTTTTTGTGTAAGAGGGAAGTTTTGGGAAAAAGATCCCCACACTCATTCAGCCCCCCCTCTAAGTGTGGTAGGTGTGTCCAACAATTGGTATCAGAGCGGGCCTTCACTACAAGCCTTAACAAGCTTGAAGGAGCTCCATAGACACACCAATGGATTATGAAGTTCCAATCCTTTATGAGGAAAACTATTCCACTTGGAGAATAGAGATGAGATTATATTTGAAGACAATGGGAGCAACTATTTGGAAGGCAACCATTGGTGGATATATTTCGTTGAAGAACAAGTCAAAGTTTGCAGCTCGAAGGGAAGGAAAGAAGAATGATGCATTGGCTCTCAAGACCATTCTTAGTGGAATCTCAAGCCCTATCAAAGAGAGCATGGGACAATGCACTTCCACCAAGGATCTATGGCTAAAGCTAGAGGAGACATATCAAAGCAAGAAGGAGAAGGAAGAAATTGAAGACCACTCCATCAAG
>ML781075.1:28559-50360 GCA_009831015.1 Picea engelmannii
TGCCCATTCGGAAGATGTTTCGAACTGGTAGAAGAAGAAGAAGAAGAAGATGATGGAGGAGGAGAGGGTGGTGGAGAAGCACCATTCCCTCCATTTCCGCCTGGAGTTTTGTCACCACTGCCTCCCTTATGCATTGAAGGGTTAGAGCCTTCACCCTGCGACATTATGTTCCATTCCAACAAGATCTTCATCATATCTCTCAACTCTATGACAGTCTATCTGAGATCTTCTTCTTCATTCGGAACACGTTCATGACTTTCTGCACGAGCCATGCTTGGTGAATGTCTCTCTGCAACTTGTGGTGAATGAATCTGCTTCCTCCTTGTCGGATAAGAACTTGGCTCCACAAGTTGACCTTCTCCTCTTGTGATTTTCAACCTTGTGAGCATCAGAAACAAAACTTGCAAAAAATCAAGTCTTCAAAACCAGTGCTCTGATACCAACTTGATCTAAAAAATGAAGAGGACTTGAAAAACTTGAAAAAATTTATTGCAAGTGAAATGTCATGTGTTTAAAGCAAATGGATCAGTTTGCAACACATAAATTAAGGATTACTTATGCAAATTACACATAGACAACAGCATAAATATTGAACATAAACACATAAGCACAACAATTGATAAAGGAGTTCACCCCTCTTATGGGCTACATCTCCTGGTCCATCTTCCAATGGATCATTATTATTAATTGCTCAAAAAGTGCTCAAAAACATGTCTAACAATGCTCAAAATGACAAACCGACTACTCCAATGGCTTCCCAGCATCCCAAAACCCCTGTCTGGGCTCTTTCAGCACCTCAATCGGTCGAAAAACGAAGAAGTTAGGCCTCCTGGAAGTCTCCCTCTTCAAGCTTGCTATCTCTGGTTCTACAATTCACACCCCCCTTCAATGAACCTGGCTCACACGCTCTTTTAAGCGAAAAAACCCAGCACCGGGTGCAACCGTGCCAACGGTGCAAACTGTAGGACGATTAAGGGTGCACCAGCCCCTAACCACCTCGGCACTTGGGCATATGGCCATGTGACCTCGCGCTTGGATAAAAGGTGGTTTAACCATTTGAAAACCGTGTAAACCGACTCCCGCGCGCACATACAAAGGTGATATGTTAAAACTGGGGTTAAATGTTTATAACCTGTGCGCAATTCGTTAACATCGCCCCATATACTATATGGTCACATAGTTTACAATGGAACCACGGGTCGGGGCTAGGCCCCGGCCCGCCCCCCCTTTCCACTTAATACAACACACGTATTTAAATATATGCGCGTTGACATTCATTACAAGGAACATCGGGCGGAAAGTTGGTTAGTGGAGTTTGCAAAGGCACTATGGGGAGGAGAGGTCCGGGGGTCGAACCCCGCGACCTCCAACATTTTATACATAGAACTCCTTAGCCAACCAGTGAGTGACACATGGCGCCCTTGGATTGGGCCACGTGTCCTCCTATTATTGGCCACCCAAGGACACGTGTCAACACCCGAATTGCCAACAATCGACCAATCAGCATCTGCCACGTCACCACCATATGGTCTGTACGGCCCTGCCATGTCAGACCGTACAGACTGTACGTATAGGTACAGTCAGCATCAAACCTTTTGCCTGTTTGCCTTGACGAACAGATCGTGATATCTTCTCCATACGGTGTCCAATTGACAAAGTAAATATACCGCTGGAATCAGGAAGACGAGACAGACACAATGGCACTATTTTTGTCGCATTCCGAGCAATTTGTAAATTGAGCAAAATTTGATCCCCTGATCATCATCATTTTGTGGTATTGGTGCATGGTAATGCACATGTTTGGTACACTCATAGATGGCATATGCTTGATGATACTACACCATTGGTACTACTTGATTAGCACAACAATTGGCATTTGTTTGAGATACATGATTGTGGCACTTGGTTCATGATGGAGACATATCATGAGTGATATGATACATTGTTTGGCATGTTGGTAGATGCACATGGTTGGCACATTGGTGGATGCACATGGTTGGCATATTGGTAAAGGAATATGATTGATACATTCCATGGATGATATCTTTTGGCACATTGCATGATGTTGATGTACATGGTTGATGTACATAGTTATTGTGCATGATAAGCACACATTTTGTATAGGATGTACTTGGTTTATATTTTTCTCATGATTATTTATTTCATTGTTGACATATCTTTTGCTTCATGATGCTTGGTATAGCATGAGTTTGATGCATGAATAGGTCCAAGAATCGTTATATGGTAGCACAATGTTCATCTTTCAAAAAAGATAGGGGAGACATACCCATAGGGGGATTCATTCTTCTTCCCATGATTCTAGGAGGAGATATTTATCAGATGCATACCTAGAAAAGAGTCCTATAATTGAAGAAAGAGCACATGAGCATAATTTCAGGGGGATCAATGGTCACAGGGGGAGTATGTTCGATGTATATTTAGCATTACATCAGAGTGATATCCCTTGTTCAAAAGGGGAGAGATTATTCAGAGGAAGATCAAAGGCATTCAGACAGGGGGAGTAGCCCCAAGGAGAGTTCAAGCAAGGGGAGTAGACCCAAGATGAGAATGACCCTTTGCCATTGATGTCAAAGGGGAAGAGTTAATCAAATTGATGTGATTGATGTCTATTGATGGGGAGATAGTCACATTGACTATTGATGTAGAGCATGCCTTATCTACATGTTGACATCAATAATTGGTAATTGGTGTTGACATCAATGTTGGTATTGCCATCAATGTCAAAGGGGGAGATTGTTGGATCAGGTTGATGCCAATGGTTTGATTGATTGATGTCAAGTGATTGATTGATGTCAAAGGATTGACTGATTGATGATTGATGTAATATAATATGTATTGTCCTTGATGAGAATGCATAGATGAAGATGGATCAATGAGTTGTCATTGAAATGATGAAGATGGATCAATGAGATGTCATTGATACATGATGAATATGGATCGATGTGGTTTCATTGGTATATGATGCATTGTTGGAAAAATTTATAGATGACTCATTATTGTCTTATCATGATTGATAAGGTGCACAAAAGGATGAACTCCAAAGTGGTCCCCTTATGGTGAAAGCCCTCATGAGAAGGCGCTTTGCGGATTGAGTTATCCTAGAAGAATGGTTGGAGGAACCATGCTCTCATTATTGTATTATCATGATTGATAAAGTGCACAAATGGATGAACTCCAAAGTGGTCCCCTTATGGTGAAAGCCCTCACGGGAAGACGCTTTGCGGATTGAATTATCCTAAAAGAATGGTTGGAGGACCCATGCTTGTATGTGGAATAACAAGATGAATATCAAGGAAATTGTTGGTGAAACTATCCTATATGTATAGTGCTTTTCATGCCATTTCTGGTGGTATGTAGAACGTCACATAACTCCTCACGGTTAGAGAGTTATGGCCATGAGAAGTTGGAGACCCCAGGTTTGGGTAATGGACCCAAGTTTGTTTGATGGGTACTGGTATGAGTTATGATATATTTTCAGACAATAATATTCTATATGGATAGTACATTTCATGCCATTTCTGGTGGTATGTGCAACGTCACATAACTCCTCACGGTTTGAGACTTACGGCCTTAGGAAGTTGGAGGACCCTCACATGTCATCTAGAAGCCCCAAAAGGTGAAAGTAGTCAAAGTGGTTTAAGGGATTTTAAAAAATAAATAATAAAGTGAAGTGATGAGTGTACTATAATTCAAATTGAATACAAAATAAATTATTTAAATAATAAATTTAATGGGGAAATTAGAAGTGGGTTAACCCTAAAATAAGGAAAGTGGGGCCAAGTGACCTAGAAGATGTTTTTAAGGAAGCTACTTGGAGAGTATAAATAAGACCAAGGCTCTCTCATTTTAATAACACTTGAGAATATTGAATATATATATGTGTCTGAGGTAACCAAGGATATCTAAGCCGCAATTCTAAGGAAAGGTGAAGAAAAGAAGGCCAAAATGCAAGGAAGGATAAATTCTTTTGATGGTGCTTTCTAAGGTATGTTATTTACAAGTCATCTCACCATTTTATCTATAATTTTTTCTATAATGATTCAGACTGTGAAATTGCTATGCCATTGAGAAAACATAACTAAGTATATGTGGTAAAAAATTCAGCTTGTGGGTCTTTGTATTTTGGGAGCTACACTCCGTGGAAAACAGGGTTTGTGGCTAGTCCTGAAACTAGTCAAAAACAAGTGTTTTGGGTAAAAAAGTCATAAATTCTTCATAACAGATCCAAATTTAGTGAGACAAAATGTGTTGTTTAGGGTACAGGCTGTAGTATGTTGTGTAACAGTTTCATATCAATTCAACAAACATTTTGTGTGGGCCACGCTCTACAAGGTCTCTCTCTAGAATAAGACAAAATTCAGCAAGGTATGCCATTTTTGCTATAACGCCTTTTCTGAGAGGTTTCAAGTAGTTCCACCTAGAGGAATTTCATAAAACACACTAAAGAACATTGTGTATCATTTTTAGATATTTATGCATTACATGTACAAAGTTATGATTATTTCAAGTTGGGGTTGTTGACTAATTAAAAACTAGTCATGGTTGAGACAAGCAGTTGATGAGTTGGCACATACATGAGGTCTATAGTTGATGATGTTGGCACATATTGATGATTCATTGTTGATTATTATTTGACACATGATTTTTATATACTTGGTACATGGTTGGATGCACTTGTTTATGGTACAGGTTGATTACAGGTTGTTTGGCACAGGTTGGTGCATGGTTGATGCACTTGTTTATGTTGACAGATTGATATCTGTTGAGAATTGTTGCCTCATCTTAGTTGGTGCTGAGAATGTAAGCTGAGTATTTCATATAGAGCTGGTGCTCTTTGTAACACCCTGTTTCCCCTCGTTTGTAAAAATAACTATACTTTCCAAGAACTATGGAAAACTCAAAGATTGTGAATGATTGATTTAACGGACCTTAGTATAAAAGGTCTGAGGAATGTAAATGATGTATGAATATATGTTTCATGACTGATGAGAGGGGGATGTGCTGAAAAGAGACCGTGATGGCTGATGAGAGGTGGTGGAAGGGGCCGAGAGTGGCTGCGTTAACTTCCACCGAACCAAAACTGTACTGGTTTTTACGTGATCGGGAAAACCAAAGCTCACTCTCAGACCACGAAATGAATTACCCGCCTAGATGGTAGGTGGGGAGGCTCCTCAAGAGTAAATGAAGGGATGGGGTGAACCACCCATCCGTAGAAGGTCTCAGACCTGACCATCGGACATGGAATTTCATGCCACATGTAACCTCGTAGGAGGAAAGAAGTGTGGAAGGAAGGGGGGAGAAGAGAAGACAGACACACACACGTGACAGGAATCGCGGAAGGAGAACCAGAGGAACTCCAGGAAATACAGTGAGTCATGAGCAGAGGAGAAGGAGAGTAACCTTCATCCTGGACTTTCGACGAGTGGGAAGTAAGAGATTGAGTCTCAAAGCCTCGTGGTCTAGCTCGGGGGTGGCTAGTGGTAAATCCATTTGGAATCGCTGAGCCTACGATTGGGTGGAAACGAGCACCCCTCTCAGCAGTTGCATTACACCTGGTGTTTTCTGATAAGTATTTATGTCCTGTATTTCAAATTGAATGTTCCTAGAATGCATGCTCATTGTTGTGCACTCATGAATAGTTTCTGTATAGAAGCATTTGCCTGGTGTGTTTGATCGGAAAAGATGGATGTATGATTATACTTGTATGGCCATATTCGGTTCATTTATATATGTGTATACATATACATTGAACAAGTTCAGATTTTGAGTCCGTTCTCGGAAGATCTGTCCCATTTACTTGACTCACGCGATGTCTTGGTTGGATTTCCCTGAAGGCACCTCCTTCTAGGAAGGTTCCCTCACTATTCCAGAGCCGGGGTGAGTTCCTTGAAAGGACTTCTATATAAGTAAATATCTAAGCTTACCTCGCCCCTGTCACAGAGTTCATAGCTTGATAAGTTAATAAGGCCTTTCAGTCATGTCCCCAAGCCTGGTGATAATTACCCAAGGATCCATTGAAGGATTTTATGGCCTAAATCTGGAGACCTTGCACCAGAAAGAATGGTTCCCTCAGAGTTTGGTGTTTCGGTATTTCGGCAACCGGGAAACCCAAGGGTCAGTTTCCTTGTACTTGCCAGTCCCAAAATCCCGACTTGCAAAACCCCGGAATAGTGTAGTGTGGTTAGAGTCTTGATGTTTCAGTGTTTCAACACCCAGGATATCTAAGGGAAAGTCTCTTATACTCACCAGTCCCGAAATCTCGACTTGTGAAACCTCAAAATGATAATAGCGTGGCTAGAGTTTGATGTTTCGGTGTTTCAGCACACGGGAATCCTAAGGGTCAGTTCCTTGTATTCGCCAGTTGCAAAATCTCGACTTGCGAAACCCTGAAATCAACTTAGCATTGTGTATATATATATCGGCATTTCGGCTCCCGGGAAACTCAGATGCGAGACATCTTGTCATCGCACATTGCAAAATCCCAACTTGTGAAACTCCGAAACAAGTGTAGTGTATATACATGAGCTTCGGAGTTTCGGCTCCCAGGAAAATCAGATGCCAGACTTCTTGTCATCTCACATCGCGAAATCTCAACTTGTGAAACCCCGAAACGAGTGTAGCATATATACATGAGCTTCAGAGTTTCGGCTCCCGGGAAACTCATATGCGAGACCTCTTGTCATTTTACATCGCAAAATCCCGACTTGCGAAACCCCGAAGTGATTTTAGTGGATATATGAGCTTTGGAGTTTCGGCTCCCGAATATCCTAGATGTGAGGCCCCTCGTCCTCACATATCACAAAATACCGATGTGAGAAACCCTGAAATGGTATAGCGTGGATAGAGTTTGGTATTTCAACGTTTCGACACCTGGGATACCCAAGGGAAAACCCCTTGTCTTCGCATATCGCGAACTCTCAACTCGTGAAACCCCGAAATGAGCCTAGTAGATATATGGGCTTCGATGTTGCGGCACCCGGGAAACCGAAGGGTATGAACCCTCGTCTTCATACATCGTGAAATCCCAGTACGCAAAGTCCCGGTAGGTGAAATCCCGGAGCAAGCTTGGTGTGAATAGGATTTTGGGTTTTGGGGTGTCGAAGGATTCGACTCCCTTGCATTTCGAACTCCCGGTGTTCGAAGTCCCGAAATGAGAAAGGCGCCTCTTGACTTAGCTCGGGGTCACAACCGATGGACACGTGGAAGTAAATCATACACTTGGTGCATGAATTGTACATGATGTATTTTCAACAAAAGAACCCGTGAATTGGTTGGGTGAAGGTCCCGATTGGAAGACCTAGCCTACGCCAGAACCTTGTAAGAATTCGAGAACTCTGTCCCTTGACAATGAAGAAGAAAGAAAAAGGCGAAAAATATTAGCTGCTGTAGTGGGTGTGTTACAAATTGGTATCAGAGCATGGTTACAACACTTGGCCTGCTTGGGCTCATGAACGGGTTGTGCAGAGACTCCGTTCGGAGTACTCCTAAAAGGAGTAACCCTCTATCTTAACCCCCTTAATCACAAGTCGAGGTTAAGAATGAAAACTCCTATTGTGTGTGTGCATGTGAAAGAAAAATAAAATATGAACTATATACTGGTCATAAATGAATATAAATATTGCCTAACAACCGGTGTTTTTCTTTTGCACACAAGCGAAAGATCAACCGTGGGAAATTACAGGCGTATAGAATGGTGACTCACCATGAAGTGGGGGAGGGATCCCACAATAGAGATGAAGATTCTAATGAAAGGAGGGTGGTAGGGACCCCTCCAGATCTAGCTGAGACTATGAGGAGCCTCATGGTCGAATTGCAGAGCTGCAAGGTTGACAACGAGAGGATGATAAAATAGCAAGAGAAGCAAATGGAAATTAATGCGATTTTGCTGCAGAGCTTATCAGACATACAAAGACAATTACAACATGAACCCGAGACATAGAAACATGGTCATGTTAGTGGCCACACTGAGAGGAGTGCCTCAAGAAAGGTCCACCCCAGAGATAAGGGACAAGCGTCGAACAATTCTTCTGGAAAGGATGCTGGTGACTTGGAGGGATCTTCTAGTAGCAGAACTAGTTCTCATTCCCGAAGAAAATGAAAGAAGCAAAAAATTTCCAAGAGTCATAATCTCGAAGAGTTCAAGAAGGCCAAACCACCCTCCTTCGATGGTGAAATAAATAAAGGAGAGGAAGCGGAGGCCTGGCTGCTTGGAATAAAGAAGTATTTCAGAGTCCATGATTTCTCAGAAAACTTGAAGGCCCGAGCAGCCACCTTCAAATTGAATGGAAAGGCTTCCATTTGGTGGGAAGACCTTAAGAAAATAAAAGGGATTCACGGAGAAGACCTGTCTTGGGAACGGTTTGAGAAATACTTCAGGAAGAAATATTTGTTGGAAAAATACTTCGACGAAAAGGCTAAAGGATTCTATGAACTCAAGCTGGGGAAACTCACCATAGAGGAATATGTCAGCAGATTCCTCGAGTTGTTGAGGTATGTACCCTACATAAAAGCAGAAAATGCAAAGGTGCAACGATTCATAAGTGGACTACCTAAGGACTATCAGAACATGATTGAATTTGACGAACCAAAGACCCTATAAGATACTATCCGAAAGGCAAGATATTGTTATGAACAACTTGGGCCTTAGACAAGACCTCGCGAAGGCTGGAAGCAGAAGAATAGTTCGGGATTCTAGAAAAAGGGGTTTAAATCCCCAAGATTTAAGGACTATAAAAAGAACTCAAGGATGAGCTTCCCAGCCCAAAGTGTACACCAACAAAACTTTCCCTCCTTGAGTATAAATAAACGTTTTGGATCTGCCCCAATAAAGACTGATAACCCAAAGAGAGAACCTTTGAAATGTTGGGATTGTGGAGAAGAACATCTACTGAGGGACTGCCCACACCGACAACAGAACAACAGAAGAATTTACAACATTCAAGAAGCTACCACCATCAATAACGTGGCCAAGAGTGTACCACAAATTTATGCAGCCTTGGATAATAACCAAGATGACCACCAAGCTTCAGTGGTGGAAATTGAAGGTATGATCACCAACCATCTAGTGTCTATTTTGATGGACCCTGGTTCAAATTTGAATTTTATAGCCCCTAAGACTGTTGATAAATGTAAACTACAACCACATAAAAACGCCAAGCCATGGTTGGTACAGTTAGCCACTGGCACCAAAATAAGGGTAGCGGAGGTCATACTGGCCTGCCAATTAATTATGGGCGAATTCCCCACCCAAGCAACCCTTAACATATTACCCCTGGGGTCGTATGATCTGTTGATTGGTATGGATTGGCTAGCCACCCACAAAGCCAAACTGGACTGTTACCATAAAACCTTGAAATGTGTAAGCAAAGAAGGAAGGAGAATAACCCTTCAAGGGATCCAAAAACCTGTCTCGGTGAGACAAATATCAGCTCTTCAAATGAGAAAGTATTGCAGAAAAGGATGTCCACTATATGCAATAAATGTGTTGAAAACAATTGAAGGTGACAAACCAAGCCTTGAAGACCAACCCACAGTGAGAGAATACAAAGATGTATTTCTGGAAGAGGTACCAGGTCTACCTCCAAGAAGGGACATCGACTTCTCAATAGAACTTGCACCAGGAGCGGTGCCAGTATCTAGGACACCCTATAGGATGAGCACACCTGAGCTAGTTGAACTTAAATTACAACTAAAAGAAATGATGGACAAAGGCTATATCCAGCCCAACGTGTCTCCATGGGGAGCACCAGTTCTGTATGTGAAAAAGAAAGATGGTACCCTCCAACTGTGTATAGATTATAGACAACTCAATAAGGTAACCATAATGAACAAGTACCCCTTACCCAGGATCGATGACTTGTTCGATCAATTGGGAGGTGCCTCTATCTTCTCGAATATTGACTTGAGATCGGGATACCATCAAGTCCGAATCAAGGGCGAAGACATTCACAAAACTGCCTTCAGGACGAGATATGGTCACTATGAGTTTGTGGTAGTACCATTTGGATTGACCAATGCCCCTGCCACTTTTATGTGCTTGATGAACAATGTGCTCAACAAATTCCTAGACAAATTTGTGCTGGTTTTTATTGACAACATATTAATTTACTCCAAGAATAGAGAGGAACATGAGGAAAACCTTAGGCTTGTGCTTCAAGTGCTAAGGGAACATCAGCTCTATGCCAAATTTAGCAAGTGTGACTTTTTCCAGAAGAAAATACATTACTTGGGCCATGTCCTATCTGAAGAAGGGGTAACGGTAGACCCTGATAAGATTAGGTATATCATGGAATGGCCTACCCCGAAGGACGTTTCAGATATCAGATCCTTTATGGGCTTGGCAGGATATTATAGGAGATTTATGAAAGGATTCTTCAAGATTGGGTGTCCAATCACTACCCTCCAGAAGAAGGGGACAAAATTCACGTGGACACAAAAATGTGAAGAAAGATTTCAAACCTTGAAACATCTATTGACCCACACACCTGTACTGAAGATCACCGATTCCGAAGCTGATTTCGTCGTGTGCAAAGATGCCTGCAAGGAAAGGCTCGACGTAGTCCTTATGCAAGAAGGAAGTGTGGTCTGCTATGAATCTCGAAATTTGAATGAGCACGAAGTCAACTATGTGACCCATAATCTAGAGCTGGCTTCCATAGTGCACGCCTTGAAAATGTGAAGGCGTTACCTCCTGGGAAGAAAATTTGTACTTATGACAAACCACTGTGGATTGTGATATCTATTTGACCAACCAAAGCTCAATGCCAAACAAGCTAGGTGGATGGCCCTCCTCAGCAAGTTTAATTTTGAAATCAAACATATTAAGGGAAAGGAAAATAGGGTGGTCGATGCCCTTAGCAGAAGCATGAAAACAATTCACCTGGAAGCGGTAAGCACCTACGAGATGGATGTCAAGGAAAGAGTCAGGAATGCACAAGAAACAGACATATTCTTCAAGATCGTGACCTCGTATCTGAAGCAAGAACCCATAGGGATAAAGTATGAAGGCTACCGGATGATAGATGGAGGTCTGCTAACTTACAAAAACATCTTGTACATTCCAGATTGTGATGACTTGAAGAGGTTCGTAATGGATGAACTGCACAAAAGACCCTACACTGGTCATTCAGGATACCAGAAGATGATCATGGCCACCGGGAAACAATTCTATTGGCCTGGATTGAAGAAAGACATAGCTGAGTACTTAGCCAAATGCATAGAATGCCAACATGTAAAAGCAGAGCACCGACACCCAACATGATTATTACAACCTTTACCAATCCCAGAATAGAAATGGGAAACCATCTCCATGGATTACCAACCTCGACCAAACAGAATGATTCCATCATGGTAGTGGTGGATAAATTGAGCAAGTCCCCTCATTTTATCCCCGTCAAGTCAACTTGTAAGGCAATAGACATCGCCAACGTATTCATGAAGGAGATATTTAGACTGCATGGTATACCGAAAGAGATCGTGTCTGACAGAGATACAAAATTTACTTCCAACTTTTGGAAATCGCTGATGGATGGTTTGGAGACCAAGTTACTATTTAGCACAACCTATCACCCTCAAACCGATGGACAGACGGAAAGGGTGAATCAAATATTAGAAGACATGCTCAGGATACATGTAATGCATCAACCCAAAAAGTGGGAAGACTACCTGCCACTAGTGGAATTCACTTACAACAACGGCTACTAAGATTCCCTGAAGATGAGTCCTTTCAAAGTCCTCTATGGTAGGCTGTGCAATACTCCAGTCAGTTGGAGTAATCCCATAAACATAGTTACTATTGGACCTGACATGTTGAAAGAAATGGAACAACAAATGATTCAGATAAAACAAAATCTAAAAGTCGCTCAAAACTGACAAAAAAGTTACGCCGACCAAAAGAGACTTCCAAGAGAGTTCAAGGCGGGAGACCACGTATACCTCAGAGTTAGGCCCAGGAAGAGTTCCCTAAAGATGGGATCATGTGCCAAGTTGGCACCTTGATATTGTGGACCCTTTGAAATTCTAGATAGAGTGGGACCTGTAGCCTATAGGCTAGCACTTCCTCCCACAATAAAAGCACATAATGTTTTCCATGTTTCATTATTGAAGAAATATGTACATGATTCTAATCGGAGGGAGAATTCCTACCAGAACCTCAATGCATATTGGACAGAAAGGAAATACCGCTCAGGAAGCGAACCATTTCACAGGTCAAGGTGCAGTGGAAACATTTTGGCCCAGATGAGGCTACATGGGAAATGGAAGATGCCATGAAACAGGCATATCCAATTTTGTTTACTTCTGTACCTACACGTTTTATTGATAGATAGAACATCGAGGACGATGTTCCTTTAAAAGGGGGAGGGAATTGTAACACCCTGTTTCCCCCAGTCTGTAAAAATAACTATACTGGCCAAGAACTATGGCAAACTCAAAGATTGTGAATGATTGATTTAACGGACCTTAGTATAAAAGGTCTGAGGAATGTAAATGATGTATGAATATATGTTGCATGACTGCTGAGAGGGGGATGTGTTGAAAAGAGACCACGATGGCTGATGAGAGGTGGTGGAAGGGCCCGAGAGTGGTTGCGTTAACTTCCACTGAACCAAAACCGTAGTGGTTTGTACGTGATCGGGAAAACCAAAGCTCACTCTCAAACCACGAAATGAATTACCCGCCTGGATGGTAGGTGGGGAGGATCCTCAAGAGTAAATGAAGGGATGGGGTGAACCGCCCATCCGTAGAAGCTCTCATACCTGACCATCGGATAGGGAATTTCATGCCACACGCAACCTCATAGGAGGAAATAAGTGTGGAAGGAAGGGGGGAGAAGAGCATACAGACACACACACATGACGGGAATCACAGAAAGAGAACCAAAGGAACTCCGGGAAATACAGTGAGTCATGAGCAGAGGAGAAGAAGAGTAACCTTCATCTTGGACTTCTGACGAGTGAGAAGTAAGAGATTGAGTCTCAAAGCCTCGTGGTATAGCTCAGGGGTGGCTAGTGGTAAATCCATTTGGAATCACTGAGCCTATGGTTGGGTGGAAACGAGCACCCCTCTCAGCAGTTGTATTACACCTGGTGTTTTCTGATAAGTATTTATGTCCTGTATTTCAAATTGAATGTTCCTGGAATGCATGCTCATGGTTGTGCACTCATGAATGGTTTTTGTATAGAAGCGTTTGCCTGGTGTGTTTGATCGGAAAAGACGGATGCATGCTTATACTTGTATGGCCATATTCAGTTCATTTATATATATGTATACATATACATTGAACAAGTTCATATTCCGAGTCCGTTCTCGGAAGATCTGTCCCATTTACTTGACTCACGCGATGTCTTGGTTGGATTTCCCTGAAGGCACCTCCTTCTGGGAAGGTTCCCTCACTAATCTAGAGCTAGGGTGAGTTCCTTGAAAGGACTATCGTTTAAGTAAATATCTAAGCTCACCTCATCCCTGTCATAGAGTTCATAGCTCTATAAGTTAAGAAGGCCTTTTAGTCATGTCCCCAAGCCTGGTGATAATTACCCAAGGATCCGTTGGAGGATTTTATGGCCTAAGTCTAGAGACCTTGCACCAACAAGAATGGTTCCCTCAGAGTTTGGTGTTTCGGTATTTCGGCAACCGAGAAACCCAAGGGTCAGTTTCCTTGTACTCGCCAGTCCCGAAATCCCGACTTGCAAAACCCTGGAATAGTGTAGCATGGTTAGAGTCTTCATGTTTCGGTGTTTCAGCACTTGGGATATCTAAGGGAAAGTCTCTTGTACTCGCCAGTCCCGAAATCCCGACTTGCGAAACCCCAAAATGATAATAGTGTGGCTAGAGTTTGATGTTTCGGCGTTTCAACACCTGGGAATCCTAAGGGTCAGTTCCTTGTATTTTCCAGTTGCGAAATCCCGACTTGAGAAACCCCAAAATGAACTTAGTGTTGTGTGTATATATATATATATATATATATATATATATATATCAACGTTTCGGAGTTTCGGCTCCTAGAAAACTCAGATGCGAGACTTCTTGTCATCGCACATCACAAAATCCCGACTTGCGAAACCCCGAAACAAGCATAGCGTATATACATGAGCTTCGGAGTTTTGGCTCCCGGGAAACTCAGATGCGAGACTTCTTGTCATCGCACATCGCGAAATCCCGACTTGCGAAACCCCAAAATGAGCGTAGCGTATATACATGAGCTTCGGAGTTTTGGCTCCCGAGAAACTCAGATGCGAGACCTCTTGTCGTTTCATATCGCGAAATCCCGAAGTGAGTTTAGTGGATATATGAGCTTTGGAGTTTCGGCTCCTGAATATCCTAGATGCGAGGCCCCTCATCCTCGCATATCGTGAAATCCCGATGTGAGAAACCCCGAAATGGTATAGCGTGGCTAGAGTTTGGTATTTTGGCATTTCGGCACCCGGGATACCCAAGGGAAAACCCCTTGTCTTCGCATATCGCGAACTCCCGACTCGCGAAACACATAAATGATCCTAGTATATATATGGGCTTCGGTGTTGTGGCACCCAAGAAACCGAAGGGTATGGACCCTCATCTTCATACATCGCGAAATCTCGGTACACGAAGTCCCGGTAGGTGAAATCCCAGAGCAGGCTTGGTGTGAATAAGATTTCGGGTTTCGGGGTGTTGAAGGACTCGACTCCCTTGCATTTCAAACTCTCGGTGTCTGAAGTCTCGAAATGCGAAAGGTGCCTCTTGACTTAGCTCGGGGTCACAACCAATGGACACGTGGAAGTAAATCCTACACTTGGTGTGTGAATTGTACACGACGGATTTTCAACAAAAGAACTCGTGAATTGGTAGGGTGAAGGTTCCGATTGGAAGACCTAGCCTACGCCATAACCTCGTAATAATTTGGGAACTCTGTCCCTCGACAATGAAGAAGAAAGAAAAAGGCGAAAAATCTTAGCTCCCGTAGTGGGTGTGTTACACTCTTGTAGAGATGTACTCTATTCAGTTGTTGCTGAAAAACCCCCAAATTGAAGTCCATAATAAAAAGAAAAATTGTACATACATCTTGTGTTCTTTGTGTTCCTTGTGGAGATGAATTGTTGATGATATGTTGTTGATATATGTTGCTGATATGTATTCACATCTAACTGATTATAAATGAAAACAATGAGTAATGAGAAAATGTTGAATGTTAACTAAGGAGTTTTTGTGTAACAGGGAAGTTTTGGGAAAAAGATCCTCGCACTCATTCACCCCCCCTCTAAGTGTGGTAGGTGTGTCCAACATGGAGGGTCATTTGCAGATGATCGATTGTGAGAAACTCTCTCATAAAATATTTTTCTTTTGCATTAATATATTTCCTCAAGTGACCATGTTGGCTGGGCTCGTGGATTGTTTCTCTGTTCAATGTTTTTAACCACATAAAAACATCGGTGTATTGATCTTTGATCTAGTTGTGTGAGTGGTTACTGAAGGTATTCATCATTTGTGAGAATATTCTGTTTTGTCGATCAAATAACAAATCATTTTTTTTCTATTTTTCATATTTTGGTTTGTTATGAGGATAATTCCTAGTATCATGGTTATTTATAGATTCACAAATCTTACGAAAATTTTTAGATTCTAGTTTCCTTATATCTTTAGGACCATTATTGGTTGATACCTTAAAGGTGGAATCTTCCTTTGCATGACTTTTAGAAGTACAATTTGTGCACTAATATAGTTCCATCTTCCTAGATTGCAGAACTATCTCTTGGATCAATTTTTGTAATCTTCCTTTTTTTTCTTCCATTTGTAAATTGAGGAGTTGGTCCATACTTGATTTGTTTCCAGTTGCTCAGAAATTTTCAATGTTTCTTCATGGGTTTTTATTTCACGTAGTTTTAAAGGTTCCTCTATGTTTTTTACAAATCTAATAACAAACAATTGCATCACAATTTCTTTGTCTATTAAATATGGGATTGACTAAGTAAATATTTAAATCTTTTATCATAATCTGCCTATTAAATATGGGATTGAGTAAGTAAATATTTAAATATTTTATCGTAATCTCTTACCAATTCATGAGACACGATTTTATCTCTTTTATCTTTTATGCTACCAAATCTATTTCATCACGTGTTTTAAAGAAGGGTAAGAAGTCCTTGATATCATCTTTCATCCTTGTCTAATTGTTTATGAAATTCATGAACCATGTGAGGAATTTGTGTGTCAAGATACACAAATTTTGCTTCATCGATCACATATGTCTCACTTCATATATTCCCATAGATAAACTGATTTTTTTTTTGGTCTTTGTCTCCTTATTATAAGGGCATAGACACATGTTGATTATGCACCATCACTATTATTGGTTGAGTTCCCATTGATGGATTTGGTGGTCGAAGAATCATGACCCAACTAACAATACTTTCATTGAACATAAATACGATTTTGGGTAGATTTGAATCCTTAGTTTCCCAAATGCGTTCTTGGGTCCGATCTATTTGACACTGTTCATCTCTATATTCAATTATTTTTGGAAATTGTGTTTTCCAACAATTAGTTTCTAAATTTTAATATGAAGTCATACTTCTCTTCATTTATTCTCAAGATACACCATGTGAGGGATTTGTGTGTCAATATACACAAATTTTGCTTCATCGGTCACATATGTCTCACTTCATATATTCTCATAGATAAACCATTTTTTTTTTGGTCTTTGTCTCCTTATTATAAGGGCATAGACACGTGTTGATTATGCACCATCACTATTATTGGTTGAGTTCCCATTGATGGATTTGGTGGTCGAAGAATCATGACCCAACTAACAATACTTTCATTGAACATAAATACGATTTTGGGTAGATTTGAATCCTTAGTTTCCCAAACACGTTCTTGGGTCCGATCTATTTGACACTGTTCATCTCTATATTCAATTATTTTTGGAAATTGTGTTTTCCAACAATTAGTTTCTAAATTCTAATATGAAGTCATACTTCTCTTCATTTATTCTCAAGATACACCATGTGAGGGATTTGTGTGTCAAGATACACAAATTTTGCTTCATTGGTCACATATGTCTCACTTCATATACTCTCATAGATAAACCAATTTTGTTTTGGGCTTTGTCTCCTTATTATAAGGGCATAGACACATGTTGATTATGCACCATCACTATTATTGGTTGAGTTCCCATTGATGGATTTGGTGGTCGAAGAATCATGACCCAACTAACAATACTTTCATTGACCATAAATACAATTTTGGGTAGATTTGAATCCTTATTTTCCCAAACATGTTCTTGGGTACAATCTATTTGACACTGTTCATCTCTATATTCAATTATTTTTGGAAATTGTGTTTTCCAACAATTAGTTTCTAAATTCTAATATGAAGTCATACTTCTCTTCATCTACTAAATTCTATAAGGTGGCACTCCCATGGGATTCTTGACTCTGATGAATTTTTCATTGGCTCATCCCTCTTGTGTTATTGCTAACACATGGTCTTCATTTTGGATTAGTTGTATCGATATTTTATCTCATATCTAATTACTTTTTTTTGGGTGCTTCCAAATTAATCTAATTCTAGGTGTAATCCTTGTCAGAGGGTTTCATGCGATATTATATTTCATGTTTCTTGTATATATAGTGTCCTCCTTTCATGTTTTGATTGTTTGACATTAGTTATTTCTATTGCATCTCTAATCTAGAGGGCTCCCATGTTGGCCTCGACACTATTTAACATTGTTACTACTTTAAGAGTTGATGAGGGTGTTTCCACGCACTCATCTTGACAATCCCCAAGATTGAACATAGATAGGTTTAATATCCCTTTTTCCCATCACTTGTCTTCTTTTTGATTTCTTGGTTTTCATCGGATGTTTTATATTTTGGATGATTATCTCATTTCTAATTTTTGTTGTATTCTTTTTTTGTCTTTCTATTTTCTGCAAGTTGGAAAGGGTTTTACACTTAATTTTTCTTATTTATTTTCTCTTCTATATGTCTTCGTTGATTTGTGTAGTCACTTTGTCTTCCCATTATTTTCTCTTCTAGATATCTTCATTCATTTGTGTAGTCACTTTGTCTTCTCATTAACCACATTTTTCTGCTTCTTGGACGTCTTATGGACATTCTTATTTTTCTCTAGTTTTCTTCTAATTATAACTATCTTTTTGAGTAATCTCTTGGTAAGTAAGCCCCCAATTGCCAACACCAACTCTTACTCTCGATTGGTTATGGGTTCTACAAACTACATTTTCATGATATGGTTTTTACTTTCTTACAAATTAATCCCATGCCTTCATGTATTTAATGATGTCTACATAGGTTGGAGTTCCAAATGATGATCTTTCTTCAATTATGTGCTCCATTCACATCTCAATGAGGAATTTCTACAACATTGTAGGCACAAAACATAATAAATTGTCCGAAAATTGGGTGTATAATCTTCATTGAATGTCATATAGGGAAGTTCTTTCCTCAATGGTATGATCTTCACAAAAGTCTTCAAGAATATGTTTGAACCACTGGTAAAGATTGGTTGGATTGGAGTTTATCAATCTTGATAGTATTTCTTGGTATTTTTCTTAATTCAACAATTATTACTTTGAATAAATTTATTGATCTCCTCTAACATTTTTTCAAGAAATTTATAGTGGTTTTTTTATAAAATTATCCTCTTTATTATGCAAAGGATAACTAGTTTCTTCTACTATAGTTTCTTAAGTAAGTTTCCACTTTTCTTTTCCACGAGGGGATGATTTGTTTTTCTTTCAACATTTATGCATCTTTTTTTTTCTAATTAATAATGGTGTCTTGGGCCAATACAACTAGTAACAAAACCGGTATTATATTCTACGATATTACATGTGCATTATATTTTACCAATTGTATATCAATAAACAAATAACATATATGCATTTTATATACTACACAATAGAGGCATGCATAGATGGAGGGATAATTTGATTATCTCCAAATTCTCCAACCTTACATTAATGGAATCATTGTCTTTATATACTGTTTAGACATGAATGAGGTAGTTACAACTATTTTAACTACCTTTGGTTAGTTAGTTGGCTAACCTGAGTTTTTTTTTCAACTGACACTTACATTTAAGCATTGCTAAGCTTTGCAATTAGATATATTATATGTACCTATAATTAGTTCATTCCCCACTCAACTACAACATTGGCAAACTTTGGAGATATGAGGAATGTAAAGTCCTCTTTTCCATTAGTGTGATTTGGATAAAAAACTCGATCCTCAAGCCAAATGATTGGCATGCTAAAATGAAGAACCCTAATGAATAAATAATATCTATCCTACCAAGAGAAGCCAACAACTAGTGGACATTGAGTTTTTTCCTTTGGTCATTCAAGCCCCAAACATTTGAGGATGTCACTTTCAATATAAACCAATGACATCATGCATCTCCACCTTATTCTTCTCGAGGAACCAAAGGGTGTTGAAGGAGTTGCTAGAGGACATGATGTCTGTCCCAAAATAATTCGTAGTGGATTGTCTCCCATTCAGATAAGCTATCTATAGAGATGGGTACAATTTCTTCAGAGTCCAAGAGTGGTGGTGGATAGCAAGCTCACCATTTACCACCTCCTACATGCATGGATCCCAAAAGCATTTGAGAGGTCTTGGGACTTGACAACTTATGTGGGCCAATTACAGGTGAGGCCTTGAATATCATAACCTAGGTATTTCATAGGATGAGAATTGGTTACATTAGCACTTTTCCCCTTTTGCACAATCTATGTCCATGCACCTTGACCCGATTTGGGTGCCTATGGATCTTTGGGTGTAGGATAAGCATGTGAGGGATGTTAGAATATAATGGATGTGCTCGTTTTACCATTGAAAATATCTCTATTGTCACCCAACCATAAGCCGAAGCCACCCTCCAAGCACCTTAACCTTGATAGAGAATCACTCTAGAAGCAAACCCTAGGCTAGATAGCCAAACAAAGGGTAATGAACCTTTCCCCAAGGATAGCACACCAAAAAGAGATGATCATATAGTGCAAACCCTAGCCAAGAGATAGTCCAAGCCAAAACGTAACTGCTAGCTGCAGTAGCTGCACTGACAACTCTACTCGAAACCTGCGCACAAAACTGGGCACTGCAGTGCGCACAAGTGTTTCTCTGCAATTCTGAGATTGCCTGCCAGAATGAGAACTGCCCTCCTGTATTTATACTAATTCTGGCTAACTTCCTGGGATGAATTCTCATTCTGGGTATCTGTTTGTTCAATATATATTATTATTTATGGCCAACTTCTTCTCTTGGAGGCTAATAACCTAATATAAATTATCTTCTTGAGATGACAAGTCTTCTAGGGTTATTATCCAACTCATTAGGGTTTCTTCTTGCTTCTCCAAGTATTCTATCCTCATCAGGTTTACACGTGGAGGTAAATACCTCCCGCAACTACCATAATATCAACACTCCCTCCTAGCTAGGGAGGTATTACAGGTAATGGTCTTGATCACAACAACATACCATTCACCTGGTAGCATCAACTTAGTTGTATAGACTAGATCATGAGCACCATCATCATCATTAGTGTCATCAGCTGCACCATATCTCGAAACCATACTCTATCTGAGTAATCAGACATAATGATCACTCCATAGAGTGATACAAGAGCCATTCTTATAATCTAGAAGAGTAAATGCTCTGAACAATTTTTCGTCTGGGAAATCTCTGTTCTTTGATTATCCATCTAACTGATAATCATTTCCAATACTACTGATAGTCTTCAAGGAAATTGAAACAAAATAGAACACAACTATGTCTATCCATTGTAGTACATAACTACAATCCAGTGGTACACTACCACACCAAGTAACACACAAGTACTTGATCAACATCGTATAATCACGAACAATGGAACACATCCACCATAGTAGTATGCATCTATTGTCATACAATCTTCATAAAAATCATTTGATATCAACCTGCACAGAAACAATGTTATGATATAAGCTGAATCATCTGGTCCAATCTTTCACTCACATCTGTGAGATCTGAAAGAATATCTCCCCTCAGAGTAGAACAATGAGATATTTGGACTATTCTTCTCAAGCAAAAAAGAATAACTGTCCTGTCTTCTGAACCTGGACCATTCCCCACCCTGGGCCATTCTTCCTACACTAATCAAAGTGCACCCTGGAGAGAATGTATAAACCCTAAGGAATTCCTATCCCTGATTGCTGAGCCTGGACCATTCCCCACCCTGGGCCATTCCTCCTACACTAATCAAAGTGCACCCTGGAGAGAATGTATAAACCCTAAGGAATGATTGTCTGGACCATTTCCTCTGTTAACCACAAGAGGAAAAAGACTGTCTTGTACCAACCTCCAAAACAAACCATTCCTCATGTTAACCACAATGAGAAATCAATATTCGGCGAGGCGGGCCAGTCTTCTTGAGTAACCCTCAAGAAGAGAGACTGCCCTAGACCACTCCCCATGTTAACCACAATGGGAAGTCAATGTCTATGTGTTATCCACATTTTTGGTTATCAAGATGATAATATGATTATGTCATGATAATAGAAGATCAAACTCTTCATTAAGAACTTTTTCCTGAAGAAGGTTACACTTGTCATTTTCTCAAAATCATATTTTGAAAATAGTTCGCAGGTTGCATATATACTCTCCTACGGGAATCCTTAATTTCCGCATGCTGCATTCAGCTTGACTGCGGACTTTCCGCACTGTGTTAATTGTTAGGGTGCGGACATGTTTCTGAAGAAAGAAAATGAATAAGTTCTCGATCCTTCTAGAAGGAATCTTCTAGAAGGGT
>ML781075.1:50460-102935 GCA_009831015.1 Picea engelmannii
GTATGTCCACTATCCATTTCTCTTAGTTCATTCAATATCGAGATCTAGGGAAAGAGTAGTATTTTGTTACGGTTTGTTCCAGATCCAGGTGGATCTGGGGAGATTGGTCTGTGTCCGCACTCACGAATTTATCCATAAACACTATGATACATTAGCAAATTGGACCATTTCCCATGTTAACCACAATGAGAAATCGTTGTCCGTAAGAAATCTCAATCCACTTTCTGAACTGGAAAGGAAACTGCTCATCCTGGACCATTTTTTGAATTGAAAATGATTGTCCATCAATCAATAATACATCGGTGCTCCCTCCCAACTTGGGTTTCATCTCTTCCCTTTTCAATAAGGAAGTCATCTCCACGAGCTCCAGCTTGAGTATGCAAACTCTTTCATCTTGGACAAAAGCTTTACCAAAATGTTTGCTTATCTACTTATCTGTGGAGATATGTATTGGAGAACCAATTTTCTCCTTTCTGGACTTTATCACGGACAATGTAATGCTTGATTTCAAATGTACTTCAGTCTGGAACACTGGTTTTATCTGAAGGCTTCATGTAGCTTTGATTAATAAAGTATATCATTGTTGGAAAACTGTAACATATCCATGTGGCACTTCTTCTATCATCATGAGATCTGATCTTTTGAGTAACCATCTTGATACAATATCTCTGTTATAGAATATCTTCACCATGCTTCTACTGTGCACTGGGGGTTCTCCACCAAGTTATCTTCTTCCATCTACATACAAGGGTGTCTTTCTGGTATGCTTTCAAAGTCTTGAGGTTGTTCTTCATACACTCTATGTTCAATTTCTCTGGAGAACAGTCTTTGCATTCATCTTGATGTAGAACCCCAACCTATGGATATTGACTCATGTAAAGATATGTTTGGTTTACCGAAACGAGTAATCACCATAGTCTTCTCCCTCCATCTGGGAGAACCTCTAGTTCTGGATCTTGCAACACTGTTCTTCATCACAATTTTTAGTTCCTCTACTTAATTTCTTTTAGTGAGTTCATGTCAGGCTGGTAATCTTGTGATATAATGACTGGTTGTTTTGGCTTCTCTTGTTTCTTGGAATCTTCATGTTCTTCCTCATGTTTTTCCTTTAGCTCTTGGGTCCATGGAGTTTCTTATAGATTCCATGCCCTAAAGATTTCACTTCTTTCTTTTATCATAGGATCACATATGTGGATGGACAACCAGGGATACTTTAAGGCTTCTCTTCGAAGAAGACTTCTTCTGAGGTTGAACTGGACACGTATTGTCTTTCATGGCTACTACCATGGATATATAATTCATCATCTTCAATGGATCATAGGATTAGCTCCCTCCTAATCCTTGCTTCATGTATTAGTGCATACAATCAGCTCCCTCCGTCTAACAGAGTCCATGCTTCCGTCTACATCCTTATTGTCTTCTGCAATATATAATTGGCTCTCTTTGTCTAACAGAGTCCACACTTCCGTCTTGTTGTCTTCTACAAAATGCCATAAATCTTTCTCTAATTTCTTCTTGATTGCTGACTTCTTTCTGTGTTTGCTTCTTCTAAGTCTCTTCATGATTGATTCGACTTATCTTGTAATAGCTTCCACATGATTTGTTTGACGTATTTCATTCTTTTCATGTGTATTATCTAATGATATCAATCTTTATCTTGTTGTTCTTACATAGGTATAGTTCTTCTTGGAACACATTATCTTCCAGGAGATAGATATACAAGATATGTACAGAGATGATGCAAACAAGATATGTACAAGAAATAAGAAGAGTATTGTTACCTTTAGAAGAAGAAGTCTCTTTCATCTTGCTTAGTCTTCTTTGTAGGTTCCTTTTCTTCGGCAATTGATGCTTCATATTTTCTCCTTTCTTGTGTTCATGCTTGCGGAAAATGCATCCCACGTCTTGGGAAGACCATTAAGTACTATGTTTACCAATTCCTTATCTAAGATGATCTCTTCTATAGCTTTTAGTTGATCTCTTAACTGAGAGATTCTCACAAAATATGATGTTATGTTGTCCTCATCATTCATCTTCATGTCACAGAGCTCATTCTTCAGACTCATAACTTGTCCAATGTTTCTGATTGAGAAGAGGTTTGTTAGGGAATCACACATCTTCTTCAATGAGTCAAGATGGGAGATGTAGGGTATCAAGTGGTATTTTATAGAATCCACTATGATACTCATGGCATTGATGTCACCATCTTTGAACTTCTCCATAGCTGCAACGTTCCAAGGTTCCTTTTCTTTCCCTTCTTCAAACTCTAGTTTCACGATCTTTTATTTCATGATATCCAACACTTTATTCTTGACAAGGATGAGATCATTCCTTGTCTTCCACGCTTTGAAGTTAGAAGCTCCATCTAACTTGTTCTCTAACTTCATAGAGTAAGTCATGGCTGCTTTGACTTGGTCAACCCTATATTTGACTAAAATCTCAAACTTCACGTCTTGGCTTTCTGAGAGTACCAGGAGATGTGCTAGGCTAGGGCGCACTGATCTATCTGGAGATTAGGTCAATCCCTTCATTTAAGGTGCCTCAACAAGAGGATTAGGGTTTCTGCAACTGCACCTGCTAGTAACCCTAGTGGCAATGCTATGGTGACTGCTCCTGCTAGAAACCCTAGCGACAGTTCTTCAACGAGATTAATATCCTTACGGATATGTTTCCTTCCAACGGTTAGGCTGAATGAAGGAGGTGTGGACCCATAACCTGTTAGAATATAATGGATGTGCTCATTTTACCATTGACAATATATCTATTGTCACCCAACCATAAGCCAAATCCACCCTCTGAGCACCTTAACCTTGACAAAGAATCACTCTGGAAGCAAACCCTAGGCTAGATAGCCAAACAAAGGGTAGCGCACCTTTCCCCAAGGATAGTGCACCAACAAGAGCTGATCAGATAGTCCAAACCCTAGCCAAGAGATAGTCCAAACCCTAGCCAAGATATAGTCCAAGCCAAAACATAACTGCTAGCTACAATAGCTGCACCGACAAATCTCCTCCAAACTTGCGCACAAAACTGGGCACTGCAGTGCGCACAAGTGCTGCTCTGCAATTCTGAGACTGCTTGCTAGAATGAGAACTGGCCTGCTATATTTATACTAATTCTGGCTAACTACCTGGGCCGACTTCTAATTCTGGGTATCTGTCTGGTCAGTATATATTATTATTTCTGGCCAACTTCTTCTCTTGGAGGCTAATAACCTAATATAAATTATCTTCTTAAGTTGAAAAGTCTTCTAGGGTTATTATCCAACTCATTAGGGTTTCTTCTTGCTTCCTGGAGTATTCTATCATCGTCAGGTTTACACGTGGAGGTAAATACCTCCCACATCTACCATAATATCAACAAGGGATATCTCATTTCAGTTTTGGCTTGGGCCATGATCGAACAATCCCGAATGCAATGGTTAGGGAATTAGCATCAAAATTGGGTATTGGACAAAATTATATAATGAATTAGCTAGCAATTCACTTGACTACCAACCGAGATCTACACAAATTTCTTCAAGTATTTATGGAGGTTAACACACATAAATGTAGTGTTGAGGTAGAGGGTTAAAGAAGATTTCAGGTTCTTCACAAATAAATTCTCTAAAAAAGGAAACGATCCAATGTAGAATTGGCCAAAACTTCAGGGAAAGGATGAGAATCTACCCAAATCTAATAGGCAAGTTGTGTCAACCAAGAAATCGTCTAGTAAAATTGGGGGATTTTACATGAAACATGATCGTTAGCATTTAAATGTATGTTTGATATTTAGCTTGAAAGATATATTTTTGAATTTAATATGTAATTTAAAGTAACTAAATTTAATATGTTTTCAAAATTGTGATTAAATTACTTGTCATTTTATAATTGCAAGTACATAGTGTTAATAATACTTAACTACCAACATTTTCAAAGTAGTTGATAAATACCTTGAAGTTGTTATAGTTGACAACATTTTCAAAGTTGTTGATAAATACCTTGAAGTTGCTATAGTTGACAACATTTTCAAAGTTGATGATAAAATACCCTAAAGCTGTTATAGTTGAATTTGCATGGTGGAAAATGCTACACTTTAGTGAGGGTGGTCTACATGTGTGTACCCATGTGGATATTGGTATATTGATACACTGTGCACCCATGTGGATAAGGGTATATTGAATTAAAACTTCCCATGAGTGTCATGCTCGTGCACATGCACATCCCAACGATGGTCGAATACACACCTAGAGATGGGGAACACGTGAGATTACACTTCTAAGTCAACCTTTTACCGTTGCAAATAATCTTGAACATATAAATTGTCTATGCCAATTTCGAGATAGGTATATATCACATATTAAAGAATTATGTACTTAGTATTACAAACATTTATCAATTAAATTAATTTTTAGAATTTATAAATTTAAAGGATATGAATCAATTGAATTAATTTTTAGAATTTATAAATTTAAAGGATATGAGATCAAGTGAATTGTTTTTTAGAATTTATAAATTTAAAGGATATTGGATGGATTTTGATTTATTTATGTGTTTACAGATAACAAGATAATTATTTTGATTGCAATTATTTCAAGGTGACCTCATAATACTAGGAAAAACTCTCATAAACACCGAACTTTCCTTAATAATAAAAAACTAACTTTCCTTAATAAGAAAAAATGTTTTGTTGTTCAGCATTTGAACCAACCACTTTAAATATAAATTATTACTTTGAATAAATTCATTTTCCATAATAAAAAATGTTTTGTTGTTCAGCATTTGAACCAACCACTTTAAACATAAATTATTACTTTGAATAAATTTATTTTCCATAATGTATTACTTTAAATAAATTAGTTCATAATTTTTTTAGGTAAATTTTCACTTTACTTTTCCGTCCGTGAATGATGTGTTTATCTCTCAACACCTATGCATTTCTTTTTCTAATTAATAATGGTGTCTCATACCACTACAGCTAGTAACAAAACCGATTACATATGCATTATATTTTACCCATTGTATAGTAATAAACAAAAAAACATATATGCATTTTATATATTACTTAATAAAGGCATGCATAAATGGAGGGGGAATTCGATTATCCCCAATTTCTCCAACCTTACATTAATGGCATCATTGACTTCATATAATGTTTAGACATGAATATGAATGAGGTAGTTACAACTATTTTAACTACTTTTGGTTGATTAGTTTGCTAACTCGACTTTTTTTTTTCAACTAACACGTACATTTAAGTATTACTAAGCTTTGCAATTAGATATATTATATGTAGCTAGAACTAGTTCATTTCTCACTCAACTATAACATTGACAAATTTTGGAGATATGAGGAATGCAGAGTCCTCTTTTTCATTAGTGTGATTTGAATAAAAAACTAGATCCCACATGGTAAAACAACTACCTCTTATGAATAAAGAATATTTATCTTATTTAGAGAAGTTAACAATTGATGGATATTGAGTTTTTTTCTATTGTCATTTAAGCCTCAAACATTTGAGGATCTCACTTTCAATATAAACCAATAACATCGTGCATCTCCATCTTTTAGTTTTTAAGGCCTCAAAGGGTGTCGAAAGAATTGCTAGAAGACGTGGTGTCTGTCCCAAAATCATTGGCAGTGGATTGTTTCCCTTTCATATATGTTATCTATAGAGATGGGTGCAATTTCTTGAGAGTCCAAGAGTGGTGGTGGAGAGCAGACTCACCATTTACCACCTCCTACATTCATGGATCCCAAAAGGGTCTTAGAGGTCTTGGGACTTGACAACTTACTAGGGTCAATTACAGATGAGGCCTTGAAGACCGGAAGCTAGGGATTTTATAGGACGAGAATTGGTTATATTAGCACCTTTCCCCTTATGCACAACCTCTGTCCATACACCTTAACTCGAATTGGGTGCCTATGGATCATCGGGAGTAGGAGAAGTCTGCGAGGACTACCTCATTTCAATTTTGGTTTGGGCCATGAGCGAATAATGTTGAATGCAATGGTTAGGGAATTAGCAACAAAATCATGTATTGGACAAATCTTATAATGCACTAGCTAGTGATGCACTTGACTAACAACCCAGATCTACACAAATTCCTTTCAGTCTTCAAGGAGGTTAATCCACACACAAAGGCAGTGTTGAGGTAGATGGCTAAAGAAGATTTCAAGTTCTTCACAAAAAAATTCCCTAAAAGGGGTAGCAATCCACTGTAGGATTGGCCAAAACTTCAAAGGAAGGCTAGGAAAATCTACCCAAATATGTTAGGAAAGATGTGCTGTTTTTTCAGCCGATAAGTCATCAATCTAGTCATTAAGGACCACCATGGTGTTCTTACATATTCAGGAGCCTTAGGTGCCATTGCCAATCATTAGTCTAAACCTGCCACTATGACTGATCATAAGAAGGTCAAGTGAAGCCATTATACCTCACCATAAGACAATAGGTTTTTAACCTAATAAACCATCAACGTCACACTCATTGCTGAAAAAATAAATACAATCATACCATACATGGCTAGAAATCACAATCTCCAAACCAAATAGTGTGTGGAAATTTACAACGTTCCATTTCCCAACTCAATGACTATCTTTTGAAAAGACTCCAAAGTAGATATTATACAGTTTTACAATTTTTTCAAATGGCCATTGTTTATATAACATTAATTATTTTTAAAATATATTTTTATTACTAAATAGTTATCTTACATCAATAGGTTTGGTCGCTTAGTAAAATTGAGGATTTTACATTCAATATAATAATTAACATTTAAATATAAGTTTGATATTTAACTTTAAGAATTTATTTTTGTATTTAATATGCAATTTAAAGTTGCTAAATGAAGAAGATCTCATACACCAATTTGATGTTTGGCTTAGCAATGATTCTAAAATTAAATTATTATTATTAATATATTTTCAAAATTGTGAATAAATTTTATACATACAATCACAAATTGCCAATATTTTCAAAATTGATGATAAAATACCTAGTTAAATTTGCAGGGTGGATAATGTTCCCCATAATGTGAATGTTCTAGATGTACCCATGTGGATATTGGTAGATTGATATATATTCTATGTGCACCCATGTGACATGTGAGATTACACTTCTAAGTCAACCTTTTACAGGTTACAAATAATCTTGAACATACAAATTGTATATGTCAATCTCGAGGTAAGTATATATCAAATATTAAGGGATTCTGTACCGAGTATTTAAAATATTAATTAATTGAATTAACTTTTAAAATTTACAAATTTAGAGGATATGGGATAGATTTTGATTTACTTATGTGTTTATGGATTATTAATATAATTCTTTTGATTGTAATCATATTTCTGAACACTATCCTAAGATAACCTCATAATACGAAGAAAAACTCTTATAAGTATTTTAGACACCCAATTTTATTTAATAATGATGGTTTTGGTTGATGACCATTTGAACCAACTACTTCGAACATAATACATATATACAAGAATAAGATGATTACATACGTGGGAGATGAATTTTAGTTAAAATCACATGAATGATAATATGATTGTAATCATATTTCTGAACACTATCCTAAGATAACCTCATAATACGAAGAAAAACTCTTATAAGTATTTTAGGCACCCAATTTTATTTAATAATGATGGTTTTGGTTGATGACCATTTGAACCAACTACTTCGAACATAATACATATATACAAGAATAAGATGATTACATACGTGGGAGATGAATTTTAGTTAAAATCACATGAATGATAATATGATTACTCTTTATGATTATGTTCTTAAAAATTATTTGAAGAGGATTGTTTTTAATCAAAATTTTTAGTTTTTTAATATTAGTGTTTTTGTTTCACTTTATATATATATATATATATATATATATATTTTCGAGGAAATGTATTCATGGAATTTTTTTTTGAATATTTCTCCATAATTTATGGATGGTAAGTGGGGTAAACCGTTGGTCTTGATTATGGGGTCTCATCACAGGGGAATCAAGAGAGTCGAACCCATAACCATCAACAAGCATGATAAACTCACTTCTAGCTCCAGACCAATTGAGCTAATTCTCTTATATATATAATTTTAATTATCTCAGTTATTCAAATCATTGTGAAGACTAAGAATGAAATTAAGCAAATCCAATACTTCATAAATTTTAATTTTAAAATTAAATGCAACATTTCTTACTATTCTCTTAATTGAAGTTGGAAGTATTTATGTTGAAGCAAAAATTACTCAATTTGAGTGAAAATAAGTTCCTTATTATTTAACTTAACTACTTGAACATAAATGAAAACAATTAAATTAATAATATTGATCATATTAAATCTTATTCCCTATGTAATTTAAAGATAAGACATGGATAAGAAGTTTAAATATTATGAATTTCTTAATAAATCCTAGTTTGCATTATAAAAATTAAATGTAAAGAACAAATATTGTCAAAATTAGGACCAATTCACATGACTTTTATAATGAAATTGGTTGTTGGAATATTAGAAAATCACTATGGAATGAGAAAAATTGTAAAATGTGTTATACTAATGAGGTTGGGGATGATCACCATTTCCATATCGCTTGCCTTACCCTTAATAATATAAGACATGACTTTACCGAGTTTCATAACTTAATTGCTCTTCAGGACCACTTTGTTTACAAAAACCATATGATCTTGGTGGATGTTCAAATATAAAATTGGTGCTCTAAAAAATATTTAATCTAATTCCTTATATTTGTCCAAGATTTTTTTAGTCTCATGACACTATAAACATCACCATCTTCATCATAGTGTTATTATCCCAAGAGGTGTATTCTACAACATAGTATGAGTGAAATTGTAATATTTATAATGCTTGCATAAGCCAAAAATAAAAATAAAAATATTTTCATGTCGACTTAGTATGAGTCTAGATCTTGGATTTATAATGTTAAGAGAGATCAAATTCCTAAAAGTGCAAACTTGCCTTAATGTTTTACACCTTAAAAAAGTTTGTATTTTAAAAAATTTGGTTTCACTCAACATTTAATAAATTCAACACTAATATAAATATAAACTAATCTAAGAAAAAATAATTCTAATTAATTGATCATATTTAATATTTGAGTAATATGATTTAAAATTATATTTATTAATGTAATTTAAATATTTTTTAATGATAGCATGTATTATTTGATATCATGTGTGGGATTAAATATAGATGCTACTAGAAAGTATATGAGCTCACTGGAGGTAGCCTCGAGGATCATCATAGGGCTACTAGCTTTTCTTGTGGATACTATTTAGGTTTAAAGCACCTTTTGATTCTAAAGTATGACCTAAAACAATTTTTGATTGGTTATACACCTTTTAATCCTAAAATATGATCTAAAACTATTTTTAATTCCTTAAAAACTCATTTTCCTTAGACATAAAGAAAATGGTTAATGATCCAAAACTCAAAAACATCTCACATAAATGGAAGTCTCCTACCTTACAAACCAACAAACTATGATGTAATTATCAAAAAATTGAAATTATATCAATAAATACTAAACAATAACCATTTAGGCTTTTTCTCTACACTTTTTCCAATTAAAAAAAAATACATTCCACATCCCATCCCTTTAACTAATTGATTCCTAATCATATAATTTTGTCTCCTACACCTCATTGTTATTAACTAATATTGTGCTTCCTATTCACATAATTTTGTCTCCTACGCCTCCTTGTCATTAATGAGGCCCCTCCATTTTATAACGAGTCCCCAATACCAATTTACTTTATACTTTAATGAGTTGATTATTCCAAATGTCTTAGCTTAAATATCCAAGATTACTTTAGGTTTTATAATTGATGTGTATGCAATTCTTTCCACTTTTGCTCCAAGGCTTTATTTATATATTTAATTCTTCCAACTTTTGCTCACATGCTTTATATTCACGCTTTTATTTATCCTTTTGTTTCCACAATAATTAGTTATAAATTTATAAGTCAATACATGTATGGAAATTAATTTTTAAGTATATAAAATTTTACATATTTTATTAATTTTTACCATTGTAAGTATAAATATTTAGTTTTTTTTTTTTTTAATTTCAAAATTTTAAATATATTGTTTTATTTTAAAATAATATTATTTTTCAAGTGGTTGATATTGGATGGATTGTGAAGTCAAGTTCAATTTTTTTTTATGAGAACAATATGTATGTTCACCCTTATGAATATAAAGATTTTTTTTCCTTAGGAAAAAATAATATTATTTTTCAAGTAAATAATTGTATTTTTTTAATAAAAAAAGATGGGTCATGCATGTAATCATCACGAGCATGAACAAAAAGAGATATACAACTAAAAAAATGAGCTCGCTTAAACCAAAATATGTAAGAGCATAGAGCTATAAAAACAAATGATTACAGTCTAGAATGTCACAAGGTCTATAACCAAATACATAAAACTCTAAACAATAATTTCTGTTGTAGGAAGGATTGCCATGATCAACCAAGATGGAGCCCCAACTAGTTGTTGCAAGAGGGTCCTTAACTGACAACTCCCATCTATCTCCATCTTTGGGAGGTTTTGGATACCCTGAGATAGCAAGGACGAGGGTCAGACACTATTTTCCATGTGTGGTAGGGTGAGTGGAATGCCATGCACTCACTCCTTCCTCTCTCTAACTAATGTGTTGACTCAACAAAGACCACTCCATTATGACTAAGATGAAGTAGGATGAGAGGGGATAAGAGGATCTCTATTAATCATGTAAGAGGCATCCCTAAAAAACTCCAAACTTTGTTGTAGGTTATCCATCGTCGTTCTTATTTTCCACAATTGCACTAAAATATGCAAGGACATTTTAGCATGTGCTAATGCACCATCATACCAAGGAAAGGTACATGAAAGCTCACCATGCTTATTAAATATAAGATCATTGGTCTTATTCTATATAAACTAAATCATTTTAGAGCATACAAAAATTTGAGTTGAGTTTCAAATTCAATAGCCCCTAGTAACCTACCCCCAAGAGAGTAGCTTTCCATGTGATGAAAGATGGAAAGACATCTCACCCATTCCCACACAAAATTGGCTAGAGGAAAAAGCAATAAGAGATGTTTAAGGGTTTCATCTTGCCCACACTATAAGCATTGTGGGTTTGTAATTCTTAAGTAAGTAAGCCTATTTCCAATTGCCATCCCACAGGTAATAAAACAACTAGCAGAATGATTGTTTCTTTGGCTTAGATCTTGATTTGAGATCTCTCCCCTAATGATCAGTTAGGGAGGTCATGAGTTTGATTCTCTTGATCCCCTTGGGGCGAGGCTCCATAATCAGGGTCGATAGTTTACCTTGTTTACCATCCATGGATCTTGGGGAAGTACTCAAAGGGTTTTCCACGAGGTTTTCCTTAGAAAAAAAATTGTTTCTTTGGTTCCAGGACCAATTTCCTAAGGATTCTCAACCTAAAAATCTAGGTCTTCTAACTTGGAATTAACTCACCACACACTATTGAGCTGACCCTCCAATGTGAGATTTGGACATAGCCAACTGTAGACAAAGGCAACCTTGTAATTAGTGAAGGTGGTTTCCCTCCCCTACTTCCAATCCCTCCACTAGGGCTGTGAACCTTACAAACCCAACTTGAGCACTACATCCTCATGCACAAAACTGTGAATCCTCTCCACTACAAATTTATCAATATTGGCCAACTTGAAATTACCTTAATACTACATCCGCACTCATAATTCAACGTGCAATCAATGTTTAAAACGTCGAACATGACTATCTTTAATGTTGAATTGATGTCGATCTTGTGGTATTTCATATTTATCATTCATAGCATCAAATACACAATGTAAAACTGATAGTAACCACGTCAAAAGTTGTTCATTTCATGACCATTATCCATTGGTTAATTGACACGAGTTCAACATCAAATCGACCTTCCACACGTCCACGGAACATGGAATTTCATACTTTCAAAAGCATTGGAGAAACCTTATATGTCTAATATCTGACGTGTAGCCAATGTAAATGCTAAAAATTTAACATTAATTCAACGTTTGAGATATAAAAAAATGTCGAAAATAAATATACAACTAAAAAAAAGAAGTCAAATGTTTAAAGTGTAGCCTAACCTAAATGCTAAACCTTTGACACAAGGATGATGTTTGAGATGTTTGAAAACACATCGAAAGAAAAATAAACATGTAATTACCCTAATAGTAGTTGAGCAAGCATAGAATAACCAATGCTAATATATTTTTTGATTAGAAAAAAAATATTTTTTGGATTAGGAAAAAGGAAATTACATTACATAATATGATATGATGTACAATAAGATCAAATGAAATTGCAATATATGACGATATGAATAGTACAATATGATGATATCACTTTACTATTACTCTTACATTCACTATTAGTGCTAAACTATTACTGTTATAATATGCACCTATGGTTCAAATTTTGATATCAATTCAAATTCTTTAACTTTAAAAGATTATTGGAAGCAATGAACATTTCTAAAAGGTGGATAGTTTGCAATATAATTTGGCCCTGCCCCTCCAAAATGAAAGATCCAGAAACACACGGTGGCACGCAAATCAACCTGGAGCCCATACTTTGGTTTTCAAAAACTGGAAGTGGTTCCTCCTAAATGGTTTATGAAGAAAGGTGGTTTCAAAGGTGGCTACCATAATATTAAGTTTGTCATTTCCAAAATAAAGCAAGGCTAATAAAAGGACAAATGGCCAGCTTGTGTTTGCAATTAATGACAAGAAATTAGTACAATTAAATACCCATGACTTGATCATCCTAGCGACATTATGGATTTTTTTAATGTGTAAAGCAGTTAGTTTTGCTACTTTTATCACCCATTCTCACCAATTCTCAATGCTTTGAATGATTGTTCTTGCCGAAAGGTGAATCATAGTGCTAGACACTGACAAATTTATGAGTGCTCATCTCATTGGGTAAGTCCATAACTTCACGGCTTGTCTATTTCTTGACAAATTTAAGAGTGCTCATCTCATTGGGTAAGTCCATAACTTCACTGCTTGTCTATTTCTTTTAGATGAAGCTGTATAAAATTTTCTTTTCATTTTGTAGTCTTTACCAAGCTTGTCCAACCCTTTATTGGCCCCAATGGTTTCATAGATATTGCTACAGGCATTTTCAACCCATGCATATATATTGACACACTATATAAGCTTAGACAAGTTACTCATGGTAAATTATGTGATGGAAGATATTAAATTATCTTATGAGAGAGTAAAGTGGTTGAAGTTGTCATCCCTTCAACTTATTATTCTATGGATTTCGTCATCATTTGTGTTAGATTCTATAATTCTCGTAGTCGAGTAATATTTTATGTTAATGGATCTTCCATGATTTTCTCAGTTACACAAAAGATTGTATCTGAAATGTCGCTCCTACCAAAAGAATAATTCTTATTGAATGATGATGCCTTAGCTTCCAAGTCCATAAATAAATCTTCCCAATCCAAAGAAGACATTATTCACCATTATTTACCCACAAGTTCCCCCATTCCAAAGTTGACCTTACCTTTCCGAGATACTCTATTCTTGAAGGTTTAAAGAAAAGTGATTTCAATGATGACACTAATTCTGGGTGATCATGATGACCATATTATTGATGAGACCATATTGGGTATGATGGAGGAATTTTTTCCCTTCCTAAAGCAATACTTGTCAAGTTTCACTATGTGAATATATTGTTAATTCTATTCATATCCACTTATGTGATTTCCAGAGATATAGATAGATCAGATATCAATCCCACCTGATTTATTTCTTTCGATATTATCAAGCTTGATATTTTGAGCATTTAAATCATAGGAACCTACATGATTAGGGGAAACCACTTCTAGTTACTAAATGGAACCTAATTATGAGATATCATGCTAAAAGTAAGGGTTTTAATAATTTTATTGACAAATTTATAACTACTCATATATTTCTTCAACGAGATCATCCTCCAAGAATGTCGGTAGAATTTAGAAAATTATTTCAATTAAGTCCTAAAAATGGGGTAGGAGATTGATACCTTTATGAAGACTATACCATCCTCAAAATTTATGGTTTAGAGGTCCAACCTTATTTGTTGCCAATTTATCTTCCTCCTAGGAGTTTTTCCCTAGAATACATTAGACAAAGGTCACATTCTAAACAATTGCACTTTTTCTTCAAGCATTTTAAAACATATTTTTATTTTCCTACCGAGGTTTTCTCTTTCATTATCAATAATAAATTTGTGGCCATGATGACAATGATGTGGTAGTTGACGGTGACAATGATGTATTTGTGGCCATCAGTTGAGGTTGGGAAAGTTTCCATGAAGTTGATGTTGCTTTTGGAAAAGGGGTTGACAATGATGACAAGGTGTAGTGGGGTTAGGGGAGCGCAAAGTTTGCACAATAACATCTGGCATCGTGCACAACATTTGATGATGTCAATGAAGTCATTGAAGAGGGTAGGCCAAAAGTACCAAACTTAGAGGGTTTTATGTGCAGTGGAGAGGCTTGACAAGTCTCAACCACATGCCTCACTATGGAAATCATTTAATAATTTTTTAGCTTCTAAATGTTTAATGTAGTGGCATAGTATGGAGTATGCACAATGATGATACAAGGTATCTTGGATGATAATGTAGGGGAGATCATAATGGTTGATGTTATGGTTAGCTTCTTTCGATAAGTTAGGTTAGAATTTATAGGGTGGTGATGTCTCCAAACTAGGGGTCATCAATGGGGATGAGGAATAGATGGTCATCTAGTAACAAATCATTCAACATGGGATCTGGGGAGTTGGAGGCTAACTCAACTATGATTTCGATGATGGACAAATATTTCTTAGCTTTAGGCATGTTGAACTTGATATCAAACTCTCGTGGGAGTAAAATCGATTTGGCATATTGTGTAATATACCTAAGGAGGATAATATGGGGTAGTTAGGGATGTACCCAAGGGGATAATGAATGTCATGTGGCCATGATAATGTAATAGGCCCACTATGTAATTAAAATGAAATAATATAATAATAAGGAGTAGTTGACATAAGATCCCTAGGAATACTTATGAGAAAGTATACATACACATGAGTATGGGTACCTAGGGAGGTACCCAAGGGGATAATGAATGTAATGAGACCATAATAATGGAATAGGACCACTATGTAATTAAAATGAAATAATATAATAATAAGGGGTAGTTGGCATAAGACCCCTAGGAATACTCACAAGAAAGTATAAATACACATGGAATACTCATGAGAAAGTATAAATACACATGGAATACTCATGAGAAAGTATAAATACGCATCTAATACAATAATACTCATGTGTATTTATACTTTCTCATGAGTATTCCTAGAGTCTTATGCCAACTACCTCCTATTATTATATTATTTCCTTTTAATTATATAGTGGGAATTTTCCATTATTATCACCACATTCATTCATGACCCCCTTGGGTACCTCCCTAGGTACCCCAGATTATCCTCCTTACGTACATTACATATCGATTGTTAATAGTCAATGATTGAACATGTAGACCATGGGGTTAGAGTATAGTATTAACTTGGTGTGTGCCAAAAGGATGTACTAGTGTAATTGTTGTGTTGTATAAACAACACTGAATGTGTTTTTGTCATTATATGTGTAGTTGTGTTTGGGACTAGCTAGGCTCTTGCTCGAATAATACATTGTGCATTCTTGATTTTGGTTATCTATTTGGGTGAGAACAACATCTACCGATGTGTCGAGGCAACTACATAAAGGAGGAAATCTTGGTCACAATTCAAGGGTCTCAAGAGTGGAGTAGACATGAGGGAGTGTTTGAGTTTAAAAAAAGTGCGGGAAGCTTGTTCATCTCAAATGAATAGGGTGTATTTACAAAGAAATAAGAGAAAGGAATGTATGATGGATGCATAGTTAGAGAAGAATTGTCATAGGAAATTGGCCTTCCCCTAAAAATTATATCAGGAAATATTTGAACCCTTTCTTGGAGTTGGGTCCACGACGCTTTAGGGATAGTTGAGCATTCTAATTCTTCCTTGGAGTGGGAACACTTTCCCTTTTCCATCCTATAATGAACCATCCTTGAAGGACTCAATTGCCCTGCAAGAGAATTAACCTTGCTTTTGGATATGTTGAATTTCACATTCAAACTTATGGATGAAATTTTGTGACCTTCTTAACATTTTATGTTTATCAAGAGTAGGATCAATTTATTGGGTTAAAAACCATGTCAATCTCTTATAATCATATTGGAAAAAAAACTTGTAAAGTATTTTAAATAACCTAAAATCCTTGAGGGATTTCACCATAGCTATGGTACCTACTTTCTACATTTTCCCACATACCTCATGCATGTTTTTGAAATTCTCCATCTTCAGAAATGTTGTTCCCCATCAAGTTGTAAAAACATATGTTTGAATTGTATAAGTTCCTATACCTATAGGGATCGTTAATGGGTGGAGTTTCTAACCTTTTTCTTTAATTACTTGCATTGCTATTGTTAGTGTTTCTGTCCAATTCCATTTTCCTTTTATTACAAGTTATCGGAGTTTGCCTCTTTCAACAAAGATATTTGTTAAGAATGGAAGAATATAATTGTTACAGAAAAATCCCCCTGTGGGCAGGTGGATCTTTCCTCGGATTCTAGACCCCTAATACCGAGACAAAAAGATGCAAATGGACACTAACATCCCTTTAAATATAGTTAATCTAATCAAAAGAAAGAGAGGGAGAATGTATGATGTACCTTATTTCGAAGCTTGTCCTTGCTTTATCCAATTTGAACTTGATCTCCAAGCTCCTTAGCACGACACGATACCTGCAATGCAATGAACAACGACGAAAAACAAAGACTTCCTACTCTACCAAGGTTAGTTTAAACCAAATTCATCCATAATAGACAAGCATATGTAAAGATACATAAACTAGAAGGAAATAGACCAAGCATATATTAATGAGAACATTAAAAATACACTTACAATCTGTAGATGCAGTTGCAACAACCTCTCCAAGTCCTCCTTGTCCAACCCTTTCACAATGCTCCCAAGATCATAGGTTTGATATCCAAAATCTTTCTCCCAAGATCATAAGTTTGATACCTCAAATCTGCCTCCTCTTCTCCATGGAAAGCCCTCGTTATATAGGATTTGGAGGCTTAACCACCATGGAAAAGGATCACTCATCAGATCCACTAAAATGGGATCTCCAAGATATTTAGGGAGAAAATATCTCTTAAGTATTTTAGGGAGGAAATATCTCTCAAGGATTTTAAGGAGGAAATATTTCAACCATCCATGAGATCCTCAACGTCCCCTTAAAAATAGGAAACCAAATGTGAGGTGGATTCTCACACTAAATTAATTTCATTTTCATGAATATTAATAATTAATTCAAGTGCACAAAGTATTTTGACCTTCATATAATATATTTCTCCTCCACATTGACTAGCGATTGTGACATATGTTATTTCATGGTGTCGAGGTGTATGCGACACTTAGCTAGATGCATATGACACTTTTACGACACTTGCGACACTTATGACGAGGTACCTAAGTGTGGAAATTTGATGTGTAACAATAATTGACACAACATAGGAAACATTGGAGTTGTTTGTTTGACTCTCTCTTGTTTGGGAATTTAGCAGTTGTCTCCCCAATATGTGCTTAGACCTTTACTTTACCTCCTTTTATATGAAGACCCAAGAATTCTATTTCGTCAAATATATAAATGTGTGTGTGTGTTTACAAGTCCATGGAGTTAGTTCAACCCGTGGTCACCAATGTTCCTATGCATTGAGTTAGATATATGTCAATGATGTTTAATCTACATTAACAAATTTACTAAGAATATCATCTACAAATGTGGAGAAACATCTATTAGATTTCCTTACAAAGTTTTCCTTTATATATATATATATATATATATATATATATATATATATATAATTCACTTAATATTATTTATTAATATTTGATTTTATTTATTTGTTTTCAACCTAACTCACACACCGATATTTTTTTGGTTACACTTCTCCTTCATACTTAATACTTAGCTATACAATATACGACATTGGCGATAATAAACATTGTTAGGGCACCCTGAAGTTGTGAGGAATTTATCGTCACAATGTATAGAGTTGCATTTTAGTATGTATGATGGTCTTATGTTTGCAGGTCAACACCCCCGTGAACTATACAACCTTGCTTCACCTTGTGTTAGAGACTTTTGACATACAACATACGTAGGGAAACCTCAAAACGATGGGGCAATAAAAAAATTGCAACTTCAAGCTCCACTCGACAATATTTATCTTCACTAATTAATTATACTTTAAGAAAGTAAAGTATAATACATTTCATCATTTTTTTAAAAGTGCGTTTTTTAAACTAAAAAAGCTCTTTCACATTTGAAGCTTTCATAAAGAAATATTCGTATAGATTTCCTAATATCTTTGATCAAGGCATCCACATAATTCAATAAGGTCTTCAATTTCATGATATCTTTGATAGGGCTTATCCACGTACACCATATTTACAAGAAAGTCTTCAATTTCATGATATCTTTGATATTTATGATATGTTTGATAGGGCTTATCCACATACACCATATTTATAAGAAATGTTAAGTTAATAATATAACTAGGTTAGGTTAGGTTAGGTTATAGTGAAATATTTTTTTCGATGGGATTTAAATTGGATTTAGAATTAAAAATAAGAATATAGATATTTTATTGAATATTTAGAATTGATGTTTTGGTTAATGATTTATATTTACATCATGTGGATTTTACTTTCTTGAGCAATACTTTCTTGAGCAATACTTTATCACATTCATTTATAAAGGGTGTTTTTTAATTATGAAACATAGAGTCAATATATTGTAGGTATTGGAGGGATGTAGAGTACGGGGGTTTATAGGTAATGGGGGTATAAAAAGGGGTATTTGGAAAACAATATGAGATATCTAGTAAAAATAGAGTTTTTTTGTTGGAAAAATGTATTGGGAAGGGGCTTAAAAAAATTTGAGGAGGTATTTATCAATATTTAGTGAAATTAGGGGTATTATTTAATATCCCATGAACAAATGCACTATGTCACAGGTTCATTGGATGGAGACCCCATGATCTACATATAAAATGTTTGAGTTCCATTTACCAAATGATCTTATTAGATCACAAAAATTCTATATACAAGAATACAAGATTAATGATGTGGGTACCTTGCGAAACACATTGGTTTGGTGTTTTGGTTAAGTATCCATATCTATAGGTAAAATGTTTTCAATTCCAACCCCCAGGCGATCTATCTAGATTATGACAACTCTATATACATGAATACACTATTAATGATGTGGGTACCTCACCAAACACCTCAATTTTGTGTTTTGGTTAGACATCCATATCAAGAGGTAAAGTGTTTTGAGTTCCATGCCATAAGATATCTTGCTAGATTGTGATAACTTTATATACAAGAACACAATATTAATGATGTGGGTACCTTTTCAAATACCATGTACTGATGTTTTGGTTAGGGATCCATATTCATAGGTAAAATGTTTTGAGTTCCATCTCTCAACTATTTTTTTTAGATAAAAAAATTATATATACAAGCATAAAAGATTAATTACTCGGGTACCTTGTTGAACATCCCAATTTGATGTTTTGGTTAAAGAACCATATCCATGGGTAAAAGGATTTGAATTCCATTCCCACACTATCTTGCTAGTTCATGATATATCTATATATACAAATACAAGATAATGACATAAGTACTTTGTTGAACACCCCAATTTTGTATTTTTGTTAAGGACTGATATCCATAAATAAAAGACTTTGAATTTCATTATTTAAATAATTTAGCTAGAAAATGAAAACTCTACACATACATAGATAAAAAGTATTAGATTTCATATTTCAAGCAATCTTATTTAATCATAACAATATTGTATAAAAAATGAAAGATGGATATCATAAATACCTTACCAAACTTCCAGTTGATATTTTGGTTAAACATCCATATACATATATAATTTTAAAAAATTCATATTTCAAACAATTTGATTACATCATAACAAATTCATATTTCAAACAATTTGATTATATCACAACTCTACATATTTTTTAATATAAAAAATAGATATAAAAAATATAAAAAATTAACAATGTAAATATTTTAATTAATTATCTAATTTATAATTGGCAAATAAATTGATTTAATATTTTAATTAAAAATTTATATTTACAAATTAAAACTAAGGGTTTGTTATTAACTTTTCTATTTTTCCAAAATACAAAAATATTTAAAAAATAAAGAAAGAGTTTTCTTGAGATCTTAATAAAAAAATTCATATTCATAAATTAAAAATAAAAAATTAAAACCAAGGATTTGTTATTAGCTTTTCTATCTTCTTCCAAAATACAAAAATATTTATAAAAACTTCATATTCATAAATTAAAAATTAAAACTAAGGACTTGTTATTAGCTTTTCTACCTTTTCCAAAATACAAAAATATTTAAAAAATAAAGAAAGAGCTTTCAAAATACAAAAATATTTTAAAAATAAAGAAATAGCTTTTATGAGACAAAAGTGTCTTAATAAAAAAATCATATGTATAAATTAAAATTGGGCTTGTGTTCTTAGTATTTCTAACTCATTTTAAAAATAAAAAATATTAAAAAAAAAAACAAACTCATATGTCATATGTGATATAATCTTTCACGAGACAAAAGTGTCTTAATAAAAAAATTCATATCCATAAATTAAAATTGTGCTTGTGTTCTTAGTATTTCTAACTCATTTTAAAAATAAAAAAATATTTAAGAAGCAAAACAAACTCATATGTGATATAATCATGGAACATGTTATAAAATTTCTATCATATGGTCATTTTTAAAGAGTTAAGATGGAGAAACATGTAGAGTAGTGAAGAAGGTTAAATTTTTAATTTTTTTGGGTTTGTCATTATTAAAATTTGAGGCAAATTTGAGGAGGTAGTCTTTGTCAAAATTGTAATTTTAAATCAATGAAATTATTGTTTTTAATACAAAATACATTCAACATTTTTGAATATCCTTATTGCAACTAAATCATACAATGCTAACACTTAATGTATGTAATTCCATCGATCTAAAATGATTCTTACTAAGTTTCAAGCCAATATGTTAATGCTTGATGTATGCAATTTCATCAATCTAAAATGATTCTTAGTAGATTTCAAGCCAAAAATGTCAAAGCAATTGAAGGACCATTAAAAGAACATTTCCTAAAAGATTGGTGATTATCTTTCTAATAATTATTAATTGTAAATAATGCAGTGTAATGCTATTAAAAATATATTATTTATGCTTAGAATTTACAATCTAATTGTATTGAGTGTAATGAAATGTATTCACATTCTAGATTTATTAAAAATATATTTTTTTGTGTTTAGAATTTACAACCTTTTTTTTTCCCAATAGAAAATTCGCTCAATTATATTAATGAAAATATAATTTTTTTACATCTTCAAGACCATATCAGATGATCATAGCAGAACTAGTCCATAGACTATGCTCAAAAACATAAACTACTGCATCCCCAAAAGAAACCAAAAAGTCACCATAACCAGCATACAGGCTGCAAAATGGGACACAAAACAGGGATAAAACCCCAACAAACACAATAAAATAAACTGAACCAGATGCCGCACGCCCCCAAAGGACCTCAAAGTGTTTATCCAACATCGCACACCCCCAAATAACCTCAATGTGTTAAATTGTACACCGCACGCCCCCCGTGTGGACACCAAAGCTCTGGTCCAAAACCTCTTCTAGCCAAGGAGGAAGAGGTGAAGAGGGTCCAAAAAAACCAAAGAGAGGACAAAACCCCAGAAGCCTCCACCAATGCTCCGATGATTAACATCGCCGCGCATCCGAAGTAAACGTTGTGGTCATTACAGCTTTTGGTATATGCGGAGAGAAACTTGGCCCCGAATAGAAGGCAACCATCACAGGTTTCTGACCTACTGCAGAGCCCTCGCTCGCCCACAGGCGTTGCAGAGCACCAACACACCCCAGGCCCGCTGGGTGCGACCCTCCACCACCACCGCCAGACCCTCGCTCACCCTGCACTCACCGTGCCGCTCCGTAGAGTCTGCTCGCCCTGGAAGTGCTCGTGCCCTCACCCATGCTTTCCCAATCACTCGCCCTCACCCTCACCCTCGTCCACTCTCTCCTTGGAAAGGCCCACATCCTCGCCCATGCTCACCCATCTAGAATTTACAACCTAATTGTATTGAGTGTAATGAAATGCATTCACATTTTAGATTAACCAGTCATGAAGGTGGGTGGAGAAAGTTAATATACTTTTTCTATATTAATTCCCCACCACTATATATGTTATATGCATAAGGGTGGGTCGGTGGTTAATGAGTGAATTAATAGAGAAAAAATATATTAATTCCTCCACCCATCTTATCATCTTATGTATATAAAATCAATTTATACAAGTGATTTCTTTTTAAACTAATAACAATAATGACATAGATAAATGAAATGGTTGGAAGCAATTGAAGTACCATTCACATTTCCTAAAAAAAAAGAATGATTCTCTTTCTAACAATTATTAATTAATTTTAAATAATGTACTTACAATCCTATTAAAAATATATTTTTTATTCTTAAGATTTACAGCCTAATTGCATAGAGTGTAATGAAATGCATTCATATTTTAGATAGATGTGTCATGCATATAAATTTAATAAATTAAATTGAAAAAATTGAAATTTATAAAATAATTTTTTTTAAACCAACAATAATATTCAATTATAAAAATAATACAATAAATTAAAAAAAATATAATTATAATAATAATAATAAATATACAAATAAAATAAACCAATATAAATTTATTTTAACACTATTTTTAAATATTAATAAATTTTAACTTTAATTTCTCTTCGTATTTATTAAAATTATAATTAAAATAAATATATACTAATAAATAAAATAACAATTAAAATAAATATATACTAATAAATAATTACACAAATTGATTTTACAAATATACTTCTAAATTTTCCATTATTTACTTTTCAAAAATGAAAATGCATTTGTACATTCATTTTAAACAGAAAATTTATAAACAAATCACGCAACTAAATCTACCTAGATAGACTATAGAAAATTGGGGGACTGAACCATTCGTTAGACTTGAGTTTTGACTAAAAAATAATATACTTTAGGTCATTTGATGTTGCAACTACAAAGTTAATAATTGATTTTGTAGTTAAGTCGGTTCATACTTCAAATCTACAATCACATTAAAAATAAATGATTGGAAACCATATTTTAATTATTAAATTGGAAAATATTTTCATGTATTAATTTGTTTTTTAACAATAATTGTATTTGGTAATGTCTTTTAATATATAATTAATATGGATTTATTTTAAATCGAAATTTATCAAACATTGAGAGGGATTTAATCTTATCTTTTAAAGTACATTTTTTTATTATTATTTTATTTTATATTAAGTTTTACATGGTGCTTGTAATTGTTTTTTTAATCAAGCCGACTTTATTATTATTATTATTTTTTTAAGTAAAAAAGAGGTGGTTCCTGCTATATTAAGTGGCAAAAAATATACATGTATGCTGAGGCTGCTAGTTGTATCGCCGATTTAACGGAAGCCGGAACAACTGGCAGCCAATGTTATCCTTGGCAAAAGTGGGCGGTTCGCCATCTGTCCTACCCGTAGGAAACCAAGACGGATGGCGTTCCATAGTCTGAACTGTGTCTATAGTTTTATAGTATGCAACTAGAAGCCTAATCATAACCCTGAGCACTAAAACTAAACAAAACAGAAGCATAGCCATAGCAATTACCCAGTGGCCATGTCGGCCTCGTCATCCTGGTCTCCTCCTCTAGCTGGCATCACGAACGACTGCATGAAAGTTGGGCATCTCTACCCTGTTGGGGCATTGGAGAAGGTGTCGTAAAGCATATCCAATCGTTGGTTCATGAGGACACGGTGGACTTGGTCTGCCATTTGGCCCTGCAAATCAAACAACAGTTCCAGGTGCTCCGGGTGGAAGAAAGGTGGCGGGACACGCCACTGTTCATGCATGGATGAGATGGGAGGTGGCAAGAGGACCTCGCCACCCTCCCTTGTCGTGCCTCCCGGCCTGTTCTCCTCGACTTCGCTTGGGACTACCTCCCTTGGATGCTCCATGCTTGCTCCTTCGTCCTCACTGCTCTCCGTGCCTTTGTCCGAGGTGTGCCCAGTTGCGAGTGCAGCCTTTTGAGAGTCCAGTTCTTCCAGTATATCCTCCTCTATGTAGCAGGTGGGGAACTCATCGAGTTTCTCTGCTCCTGTGTCGCTCCCTTGCTGCTTCTCAATGGCGACCATAGTGTCTTCCTCCCGAAATTGGCCAGGTGGCTGCTAGTTATCTGGCACAATGAAGAGGAGATGCTTTGGAGGAACCTGAATGGGCTCGTCTGGGAAGACCTCCTCCACATATGCCATGGGAGGTGTTCTGGCCACATTTTCTCTACGCGCAAGATGGGTCCGAGCCATCAAAAGTTCTCATTCCATCCTTTGCATCCTCTTACGGTGGGCGGCAAGGGTATACCAGGCAGAGCCACAACGTGGCTGACCTCTTTCTTGTGGCATCAGAGTGAAAAATCAGATTGAAAAAACTTAGAGGGTGGTCTGGTGATTGCACCAAAGCTCACAATTACAGCGTTGGTGCAGGGTGAAAACGATCTGGATGAATACATGGCATGACCTATTCAAAAGAGGATGGAGCGACGTGACGTCCTCCTCTATTAACTCCCTCATCTTGAATGCTTGCAACGCCGGACTGCTCATGCGAGGGAGAGGTCCCTTGTCATGAGAATGGTGGTTGGGGCCAACTCCCATCCTTAATGTTGAGGGGATGGGGTCGGCTTGCCGCATTTAAGGCCAGGCCCGACTCCGTTCGAAATGTCTGGTATACACGACGTATCACCCCATCCAGGGAAGCCAACTTTATTATTATTATTTTTAATTAAGGGGGATTTTTTTTTTTTAAATGTAGTGTTATCTAACATAACATAATACCTCAACATCTACCTCATACTCAACTGTCTTCGTGAAGCTATGAAAAAATATGATGAACAAAGATTTATAATTCTAAACTTAAAAATATTCATATTTGTTTGATATGGAAGTGAGATATTAGTTTGCATAATTATTATTTACATTATTATTACTTTGATTTTCTTTAATGACACATGTTGCAAACCATTGCTAGATCATTTCGACTCTTTTCACTCATATGTGTAAAATACTTACTTTTAATAAGTAAATGACACTTCTTTATAAAATTTCATGGCCAAGAATAATGATGATATTACATATAGTAAATATAAATTTATTTTAATTCTACATTTATTAGGTATTAAGAAGGATAAAACAAAATGTATATTTTTTAATATTGAATTTATTTTATAAGATAGATATAAGTTAGTGTGTTTATATATATCCATTTTAGTATTGTTATTAAATTTATTATTATTATTTTTTTTATAGTTTTGTATAAAATATTAAATAGAGGAATGCTAAAAACTTTTTAATATTAAATTATATTAGCCTAGATCTATCTTAACTCCTAATTTATTATTTTTCAAGAGGGATCAAATCTCTCTCATAGATTGAAATATTTTAGTTATGGCCCACACTAATATATTCTTTTGTTATTGGCACACCTTTCTCATACTGGAAAGTAGAAAGTAGCTATTGACCTGTATAAGAAATTTGGTCTTATTGGACATTAACTATCATCATCATTGTCATCACCATCATATTTTATTTATGGTCGACATTGAAATATTTTATTTATGATCAACATTGAAATATTTTTTAGTTATTATTATTTTTTAATGCCACACATCAACTCCATGTTGAGCATGAAAGGAATTACACATTTCCCTCATATTGGCTAGAAAGTAGCTATTGACTTGTAGAAGAAATCTGGTCTCAGTGGACATTAACTATCGTCGTCGTTGTCATCATGATCATATTTTATTTATGGTCGACATTGAAATATTTTATTTATGACCAACATTGAAATATTTTTTAGTTATTAATTTTGTGTTAATGCCACACATCAACTCCATGTTGAGCATGGAAGGAATTACACACCTCCCTCATATCGAGCTATATAAAGTTCCTTTTGGACCAATAAGATTTTTTTTACATTCAATTGTTTTACATGTATTAATAAAAAATATATATTTCAATGTGGACCATAATCGACACCAAATTGGTGTATGAGACCCCCTTGTTTGTGGGAAAAGGGACCCCCTCCACATAGCGATTTGACTGCTAAATTCTATGGAGGTATACATACCTTAACCCCCCTCTAGATTTGAACCCGTGACCTCCGAGGAGGAAACACATGTTCTAGACACACTCAAGAAATATGTTTTTACAACCAATATGAGATGAATAAAGTAATTCTTAATTTCTCCTTCATACTAGGTTGTATAAAGTACTTCTCGCCCAATCAAATGTTTTCTCGCCCAATTGTTGGTCAATTGTGACTATTACTCATGGATATGGGTCATTGATTGATGACTTACTCTACACAGTTAATCCTAAAAATGATATCTAATATGTTTCACTGCAGAAGCCCCTCGATACTTAAAACAATATCTATATCTATATCTATATATATCTATATATATATATATATATATATATATATATATATATATATATATATATANNNNCTATATATTGTTATATTTAAAGATGTATAATGGATTAGAATTTGATTGTGTTGTAAAAGTGTTGTTATTAAATATTTTAATATTTGAAGATATGTGCAATTAATATGACAATGGAAAAAGAAGACTCATCATCGATGAATGAATTGTGCCCCCATATACATCTACCTCTAAATATGTAATGTTGGGAGCGAAGATGGCAAGCTTTCATAGCCCAGTGCAACAACATATTTCAAGTGTTTGCAAAAGAGGGCAATGGGAAGTGAGGCAGGTTAAAGAGTCATATGTGAATTATGTCTCTTTGAAGGTGTTTGTAATCAAATGGTTGAATTCGAGGAGTTGGGTTGGAAAATGGGAGAGAATGTAGTTAGAGAGTATGAGAGTAGTGAGTTTAGTGCATGAGAAAGGGAAGGACGTGGGATTTCCTTTACTGGGGAATCACCGAGAGTGAGGTGTCAAACATTCCTACAAGCTACATATTGCACCCATTTCCGTATTCTTTGGCGAGTAAACTTCCACGGGTTGTCAATTTAGTAGGTAAATTTCCATTGGTTGTCAATTGCATAGCCCCAAGTGGGTTTAATGTCGTTGAAGAGATGAAAGGCCTCAAGATTGGTGGAATGAAAAAGCATAATGTTGAAGATTATATTCTCCACCATTGAGATCAATAGTGGATTAGGAATGATAGAGCCCAAGAGGAGATAGGAGATAAAGAGAGATGTGGTTGTTGGCTCAGGGTTTCATACCTAAGGTTCAAAAGGATTTACCAACAAATACTCCATAGGCACCGACATATTCAATCATTAAGGACTGAAGAAGGTCTCACTCGAGATGCCATGAGAATCACATAGACCATATGCTGTATGAACCATAAAGGAAAAATACAAACAAGAAACTTCCCATTCATATCCATGCATTCACTTCATATTCATTCCTAACATTCATGCAAGAACTGTGCAGAATACTAAGTCACATACATACATTCAGACCAAAATACACCAGATACAGAGACAAATATGCTTCCTGCTTCATTCATTAATCTTAACCTCATTTAGATAAATTTACTACAGATAATCCAAAGCCTGTGCATAGGGCATTCATAATGAACCAGAGAACACTGTCCTTAGATCATGATCTACTTTCTCTCTCATGTTTTCATAACATATCTGAACATAAAAGGAACTAATACAATGTGTAACTAGATCTCTAACTCATATACATCTAATATAACACTAATGAACAACTCTTAGTGAACAAAAACCCAACCCTTACATATCCACATGCATTCCCCCTATCTCCCACGTAGTGTGGAAATCATAACAACCTTGCCAGCTCACCCATAACTTTGACCATGACTAGTCGGGTTGTTACAAAAATGGTTACAATCATTTATGAAGATCTTTGAGGATTTGGTATGCATGTGATCTCTTCAAGTATTTGTTCGTAGTACAAAATAAGTTGGTGTGCACAATATTTGGTTGGCACAGGTGCTGCATCTTGGTACTACACGGTGAAAAATCTTCGGTGCACATGCCACGCTAACTTATGGCATATGCACAGTCTTTGCAAAACCTCATGGTGCCAATAGGAACCCAACAATATTAAGTGGCTCATCCTCAAGCCAATGAAGTTGCTTATAGTGCAACGAAAGTGATGGGTAGCATCATCTTCATGAGGTTCACGATGAATTCTTTGAAATGGCCATCGACCTTATCAAATATTTTGTCAATTCATGCATCTTTTTGCAGAAATTGTAAACATCACCTAGTGTGTTGTTGGCGCGGATTAGATCAGACCAAGGTTCTTCTCAGGTTACCAACAAAAGGTACCGTGTAGTCTAGAGAACTGGAATTTTCATCTCCTCTGAAGAGAATAAGTCTCATCCGAAGTGTTGCTTGTTGGAGTTACTTCACACACACCTAGGATTTATTTTTCCTAAGGTTATTCCTTGTTTATTAGTCATAATTAGTCATTATCCAGTCTCCTATATTTTAGGGGAGAATATTCCACCTGGAGAATATTCTCTTTCAATTGACACTTCAGTTTGACTAGTTGAGTTNAGTTTAGATGTTGCATTGGTTTTGTCACCATGCAACATTGGGATCATCACCAACTCACTACTCTTTGTTCAGTCAGTTAACTGAAGACTAGTTGACTAGTTAACTCAGCTAGGTGGCAGTTCACTCTCGTAACTGCCTGAGAGACTAGACTAGGTGGCAGTTTACTCTTGTAACTACTGGTGTGTGTCCATGTCACTCTAGACCACCACTATGGCTCATTAGTTACTTATGTAGCCTATATATATTGTAAATTATTCACTCTTTGAGTGTGGAATACGGTTAATGAGAATTCTTCCATTCTTTCTATCTTGCTTCTTCTTTCTCAATTTCTCTCTGCAAATGTGTGTAGTATTTTCTAGCTAGATCTATTCTATGCAGGTTCAACACATTTACACTGTTGAGACAGAAAGATAGGGAAGGGTAGGGAAAATACCAAAGAGAATCCATAGATCATCTAGAACTCATTCCCGTTCTTGCGTAAGAGCAACATCAGATCTGAAACATCTAACCTTAAGAACTGAACTTACTTATTTTATGAAAAACGCTTTAAGCATAGAACCATTAAACAAAACTCATAAAACATAAAGGAACAATGTAATGCACAAGTAAACATACAAGACACATCCTATTTTGAAAATTTGGTTCTCCTTTGTCATATTATCTCTGAGATATTTCTTGCACTATAGACTCAGAATTACATAGAGATATTTTGTACAGATTCTTGGCTCTAGGCCTCAGCCACAGATTTCTAATTCCCCAATTGATAGGTCTCGTTTATTACAGACTCTCCTTGTCTCGACTTACAACAGGTAGCAACAACTAATCCCAAAACCTTGGGCGAATCTGATAGATGTGACTCAACCCGACTCTACTCAACTCATGAATGAGTGAACCAACGAACTGAACGAACGACAACAACATCAACCCAACCTAACCAACCCTTTTACAATTATATTCAGTCCTATATATAGTTGGGTTATGTTTTCCTGTTCGACTTGCTCGCCTTCTTGTTCGGTTGCAACTGTTTGTTGCTTAGGTGGTGTTGTGCTAGCATCCACAACTAATTTCTGTTATTCTTCCTTCCAGCCTCTGATGAAGTTTGTGCAACTCATGCTTATTCAAAAATTGCACAATTATTTCTCAAAAACGAAGGGCCCAACAGGCTCCAACCACAATCCTTGACTCGTCCTCGAGTCAAGCACTTGGTTCCTTCACTTTCTCTAGGAGCAATTGTTGCTTTCCCTTATCCGAATTTTCCCCTTCTTTGAGCTCTTTTGTTTGTGCCTTTTCTTCCTTTGCCTCCTCAAACGAAGGGCCCAATTCCGGAACCAACTGTAATGATCTGTGATTTACTTCGTGAAAGATTTCAACTTTATCCTGCCATTTTCGGGCGAGAAGTGATGCTTCTGCCAGGAACTATTGGGTCGCTTCTTTGCTGTACTCCTTTGGTTTGACTGCAACCAAGGAGTTCCATTCGGAGTCGGCTGTTGCATCTAACTGGTGCATTTGTATGTAGGTTGTCTGGATGATTGGTTGAAATTCAAGTAGATCTTTCTTGGCTACGGACTGTGCTTTGTAGAGTGTATTTAGTTCATTGTCGGTCTGCTGGATTTGGTCGAACTTCTGCTGCTACTCTATGGGGTCCGTTGTGACTGCAACTTCCTTGTTGAGCACTTGAATCTTGGTGCACACTTCCTCCAGGACTTGATTCCATCGAGCGATGATCCCCATACAATCGCTAACTTCCTTGAAGATTCTGGTGTAGTCCATTGTCTGCTTATGTAGTGCCACTCGGGCATTGTTTCCTTGCAGTATTATCCTCTGCATTTGGTCCTGTAGCCGCCGAGGCTGCTGTTTTGCGTCTTGCTGGACTTGTTGTAGCTTTGCTTGTATATTCTCCATACGTGTAGCGAGTTGTGTCCACGCCTCTTGTAACATCTTGATCTGTTTCTCTGGTTCTCTTATTTTGCTGGCTTTGGGTAGGTCGGGCACAACGTTCCGAATCTCCGGCCAGTATTTTGCAAGTTTTTCCCGCACTTTTTCCAGTTTGCGCTGGGCTAGGAGTTTGTCACGTTTTTCATCCGTTCTACATGTTTGTGCATATAGCTGTTCTTTCCTGGCGATCTCAGTTGAGCTCTCGACGTTCTGGAGCCTTTGCTCTAGTTGGTATGTGGAGGCTCTAATTAGTCCGAACAACTATGACATTGGCCACTGTACCAGGTATGTAGATGATGGAGATGCATCAATGGGTGCTTTCCATTGTAGTGGGAGTCCACTGCCTATTGAATGGTCCGAGCGAGTTTCTACCTCGTCCTCTATTGGTGGTGCTGGTGCAATCTTCAAACTTAGGTTTGCGGGTAAGAGCGTCAGAACCTCGGTTCTGGTTATGCAGAGCTGCATCAATTCTACACATTGTTAGGGGTTCTGGAGAACTTGCACGATCTGCACTTGCATGGTGGTCATATCTGGCTCCGTTGTTGATTCTATCTCATTGTGCACATATGGTATCACCGTATCTTTCGGTGCTTCTTCATTGTGCGTTGTGATTTCTGGGACATCCTCACCATTGGGTGGTGAGGGGATTTGCGGGTTATGGTTGGGTTCTAGATCTTCTCTTCTTTGGTTGGCTTCTTCCTTTGCTAAAGAATCAGGTTGCTGTTCCTGGCAGTTCGGATTCGGGACATCCATCATCATGGGCTGCTATGATGTTTTAGGGTCAGTGTCAGGAAGTTCTGAACTAGGCTTGGGGGATTCTCTGGTTGTCTGTGGGGGTTGTCGTTCGTCTGTCTCTGGGTGGTTGACCTGCATCGGCTCTAAGGCTGTGGTTTGATGTGGAATGGTGGTGAGGAGGTTTGGTAATTGGAGTGGTGGGGGTTTCTCAATGATGAATGTAGCCGGAATTGTTTCAGGCTCCGGGTCATCTTGAATGTCAATGATAGTGGTGGCTTTGGTCATGGCATGGGTCTGAGGGGCGACAGATGCAAGGGGTTGTGGGTTCAAGGGTTTGTTTGGCGAGACCCCGGTTCTAGTCCTCTTCACCATTGGTTCGGTGCCAAGCACAACGCCTAGGATTTGGTTGACCTACGCACTTGACAACGCGACATTGGGTGGCAACTGTCGAGGGGGGTGGTCTTTTCCTCCAATCCAGCTATAGTGTATCTTATTCCTCCTTTGAATCTGTTTCTATTGGAGGGTCTGGCTTCTTCAACTCGGGGCCTGAGCTCGGTCCCTCTCTTGCTTCCTTTTATTTTTTCTTGAGCATCTCGGTAGTTAAAATGTAGTGCATTTCTGATTTACGCTAGCCTCATTTGACTCCTATCCATGACATGAATTCTCTATCTAAGGCGTCCTCATCCAAATAGAATGGTAGCATTAGTGTGTGAAAATGTTCCCTGCTGGCATGCCTCGACCAGACGAATGTGTTATGCAGGTTCATGCTGAATGCAATATTCCTTGTGTTATTATTGAGGATCTCCTGTGGGATGCGCGACCTCTGTGTTGCGTCTATCATAGCATTGTACCATTTGGAGAATGTTGCATTGTTGAGTGCTATGTTCTCTGAGTCTGGTCTGGCCTGCCATGGCTCAAGCATTTTCGCCAAGCGCCCTTTATCTGGTATTGCTAGATGTCTTCCCACATGTGACTTCTTGTGAATGCCACAAGCAGGTATCCATAGGTAAAGGTGCCTCCTTTCTCCTATGCCTCCTCGCAAGATACTAGTAGTTCCTTTAGCAAGAAGCTACACTAGTTGAACACTGCTCCCTATGTGCAGAATTCGACGATTGATAGTGCATCTAAAGTGCATTCACCCTTATAATAGGACCTCATAACTTTGTTGGCTATGACATAGCAGCCAGTTCGAATTGTTTTGAGAAGTATTGGCTCGATGAATGTTGTGCGTCCTCCTCTCTTTGTATTGAACTTCTCGTACATGCTGAGCTCACCTTTCTTCTTCCCATGCTTACCAAGGCCCTGAAATCCCTTCGAAACATCCTCTCCATCGGAGGAGAGTCTAGTGAGATATTGGATATCTTATGCATGGATTGGATATCTCTTATCCAACCATAGACTTCTGTCGTGCACTCTGCTTATCAAGAACTTTGTGCAACATACAATTTTACTTGTGCTGCCAAAGACTAGTAAGTCTCTCAGGTTCATGATGGTGGAGTTGAATAGGTTGATGAACTCGTTTTTCGGTATAAAGTGCATATCTCCCATTCCATTCAGATCTAAATGCCAAAAAACATCTAGGTGCATCTGTGGAAATAGGGCTGAATCCGTGAGGTCAAGGTCGAGTAGCTTGACATGCTCTATCTTCCCTTTGAGATCACCTATAATCTCGACTCGGGGGTTGCAGAGCTCATATGGTATTGCTTCTTTAGTCATGGTGCTCTGACTTGCTGTGGCTCTCGACATTAGCACTTCGGTGGCTATTAAGAACTAGGGCTATGTTTACAGTTTTGGCAATGGTCCTAACTGGTTTGCATGGTTGAGTTCGGAAATGGCTATGCTTGTTTTAGAAACAATACTTTCTCGGTTGAGTTATGAGAATCTTATGGCTGGCTTAACGGGTAAGTTTTAGCAATAACTACATGTCATCATGACCATATAGACGTAATGAGGTGTGAGTTGTTCGAAGGGATGGTTTAATCTAGGTAAATTCGATTGGGCGATCTTGGCATTTACTCTGTTTGGGTGGAATAGGGACGTGGCTCAACTAAGACCGTTCTGATTGTCGGGCAGGTATCCTAGTGCAAACTTTGATGGCATCTTGGCATAGTGCGTCTTTATGGCTTAATGGGCGACAGTCGAGGTACTGGTAGGACAATAAAGGGTGTGATTGGACTGGGTTTGTGTGGCCTTTAACTCAGATTGGATTTGGATACATGGCCCCTCCGACCACAAAGGTTTTCCCCGTCATATTTAATGACTGTCATTAATGGCCTTTCTCACGCTTCAGGGTCTGTATTGCTGAGTCGTCAATTCTGTATCAACCAACACTTAAAAAAAAAAATGAACTATGTGTTATGGCACAACACTGCGCACATGGACATTATTAACTGAATTTACAAAATTTCAAAGAGAAAATGAAAATCAAATCTAACTATTGTACAAGCTCCATCGGACTAGAGCGATTCCCCTTCTTCTCAGTTGTGAGATAGGTAGGGCTTCAGGCGAGTGCCATTCACCCATCTTGGTCATAGCACACCATCCAATTGTGCGAGTCTAACTGCTCCCGATGGTCGGATCTCCGCAACTATGAAGGGTCCAAACCAGTGCATGCGCAGCTTGCCAAGATGCTTCTTGTATCGGTTGTCGTAGAGTAACACCTTGTCCCCTTGTGTAAATACCTTGGTCTTAATGTGTCGGTCATTCCAAGCTTTTTGTCTTTCCTTTTCAACCGATTGATGGAAGTCTACCAGAAATATGGTTTTTTCGAGTTCTTGTAGCTTCGCAAGTCTCTGCACCACTGATTATTTGTCTGTCATACGTGTGGCTTGTGCAATATATAGACTTGGAGTGATGAAATCTATGGGCACCACTTCCTCTTTCCCATAAAAAAGATGGAATGATGTGTATCTGTGGAGTTTCTTCGTGGTCGTCATGTAGGCCCATAGTACCGCTGGAACTCTATCGTTCTAGTCCTCTCGATTTGTGAAATAGACCTTTGTTAGTCCCTTTTCCAGGATTTTGTTGAAGGCTTCGACTGTTCCATTGGCTTGTGGGTGGTATGGACTTCTCTTATGGTGTTGAATCATAAATTCTACTGTAAGTTTTGCTATAGTGATTCTAATGAAATGAGTACCCTAATCGCTGGTTAGGCTCCTGGGACATCCGAAGCGGGTAATGATATTTTTGAAAATGAACCTGGCAACAGTATCCGTCGAATAGTCCTGTATCGCTACTACTTCTGTCCAACGATTAAGGTATTCGGTTGCAGTAATTATGTACCTTGCCTTCGAATGTTTAACTGTGGGGTTGATTGTCCCAATGAAGTGAACTAGCCATTTATCAAATTCCTGTAGCACTCTAACTAGTTGTAATGGAAGTTCATCTCGGCGTGACGGGTTGCCCACTCTTTGACAAACATCACACAATCTGGTGTATGCTTTTGCATCTTTGAAAAGTTTTTCCCACTACAGTCCTACCTATAAAACTTTCTATGATGTTGCCTTTCCTCTTACATGTCCTCTTGCAATTCCACTATGGCATTCCTAGAGTATATCCTGCCTTTCATGATCTAGGACACATCGTCTGAGGATGTTGTCTAGTCCTAGTTTATACAATTTCCCATCGATCAACTGATAATCTGTTACTTTGATGACCATATGGCATTTTTGGGCTGTGGAATATGTTTGAGAACATGCCCCTTTACTGAGAAAGATTTCTATGTCCTCCAGATATTCCGATATGGCCTCAATTCTAAATAAATCTGCTTTTGGGAGCTGGTCATCCACTGCTCTGCCAATTTCTCCTAACTCTAGTATGGATAGATGGTCGGGTCTGATGTTGCATCGTCCTAGCTTGATGATGACTTCAAAGGAAAATTCCTGAAATAACAGGAGCCATCTGCAAATTCTTCCTTCCATCACAGGTTTGTTAACTAGGTATTTTAATGCTGAATGATCAATGAAGAATTTGAAATTAGATCCTAACAGATAATGTCTAAATTTCTGTAAAGCGTAGATCATTACTAATCCTTCCCGTTCTGTCATTGTGTAGTTGCTCTCTGCTTGCGATAGCTTCCAACTCGCAAAGTAGATAGGGTGATCCATAGCTCCATCTCCAGGTTGCGTTAGGATAGCTCCTAAGGCAATTCTTGAAGCATCCACATGGACGTGAAATTCCTTCTCCCAGTCTGGGAATATCAGAATTGATGCTGTAATGAGTTTCTCCTTAAGTGTTTCAAATTCTTTGTCGCATTTGAGAGTCCATTGGAACGTTTCATCCTTTTTCAGGAGGTTTTCCAAAGGTGCAGTAATGTTGGCATATCTTCAAATGAACTTGTGATGGTAGCCTGTATGTCCGAGTGTGGATCTCAACTGTTTAATACTCATAGGTGGCATCATATTCTCAATTGCCGCAACTTTAGCTGGGTCTACCAATACTCCTTCTCGATAGACTATGTGGCCCAACAAATTTCCATGTGGCACACAAAAGATACACTTCCTGAGATTTAATGAGATTTGTAACTCTCTTCATCTGTCAAATATTATCCTTAGAAATGATACATGTTCCTTAAGCAAACTATATATTGTCCAATCATCCATATAAAATTCTATGAATTTGTGAATGAACTCTCTAAAGGATGCTATCACAATCCTAGAGAAAAATGTAGGGGCATTCTTTAAACCAAATGGCATCACATTGTATGCAAAAGATCCCCATTAGGTAATGAAGGTGGTTTTTCTCTTGTCCTCTTCAACAATCCTAACTTGATGGTATCCTGAGAATCTGTCTGTAAATGAGTATGCTTCCTTCCCCGCAACCTGTTCTAGAACCTCGTCGGTAAAGGGTGTTGGGAAAGGTTCATGCACACAGGACGAATTGAGGCTTCTGTAGTCCACACAGACTCTAATATCCTCAGTATCTTTCTTTCTTTGAATGACTATCGGGCTGACCCATTCTGCTTCTTCTATTGGAAAAATGAGACCTGCCTCTAGCATCTTATCAATCTCCTTCTTGACTTTATCTTTTACTCTGGGGTTAAGACGGTATGGCCTATGTTTGATAGGGTTGGATCTTGGTTTTAACTCAATCTTCATTTCTCCCATAACTCCTTTGATTCCCTTTAGTTCTGAAAAAGTATTTGGGAACAAATATTCGTATTCCCTCAGTAAGTTCTTTATTTCCTGACTGGTTTGCTCATCCCAGTAATCTCCTACCAAATCTATTTTGGGTTGCTCTTTGTTCGCTATGTTAAGATTCTGCAATTTCAATGGGTGATTGTAGAAACTGTTGGTCTGGCTAGGTATTGTGTTTTTGATTTCTCTGTTTCCCTCAGTCTCTTTGATTCCTAGGTTTCTCAGTTCTTATAATTCGTCTAGGCTTTCTGATTCTTTAATAATCTGATAGCATTCTATGTGCTTTTGAATCAAGGGTAGGTGGGGTTTACTCTGAAGTTTTTGAGTATGCTTGGGACATACTACAAGATTTGATCTGTTATTACTATTGGTTGTAAAAATAAGTTCTTTATATTTTGTAGGACTAGTTCAAGCTCGGGGTACTTACTTGTGAATGAGAAGTCTTTGCAAAATTGAGCTGCCAGTGTCTGCCAATCGCAAGTCTATCGTTTTGTTTCTTCATGTATAAACCAAGATTTCAGAATGGGGCCTAGAGAATGGGGGAATACCTGGACCCAGAAGTGAGAGGGTATCTCTGTAGCCTGCCACTATGCCATGCACTATTGAATGTGTATCCTAGGGTTTGATTCTCTACTGAACAGTTGCACAACGTGGAGATCCATCTGCATCTTTGATTCTAATTGCTCCCTATTCTAGAACCTGTACATGAGGGATTTCTTTACCTCATCCCAAGTTCTGAGTGAAACTTTATGAGTAGCCCACCATTTGGCAGGGGTGTTTTGAAAATCTATATTTAGTATTGAGATTCTTTGATCTTCTCCCATAGTTGCTTCCATATTCTGCAATAAGTTACCTAGATCTGAGGTTCCATCGTATATTGGGTGTTCTCTGACTTCGGTCCCAACCCATCTGGTCATTCTGATAGTTGTGCATCTTCTTGAGAATCTTTCATGTAAACCTTGTTTCCAACTATCAAAAGCCAGTTCTGAATCTTCGTCTGTTGACTGGATACTTCTCCAGCTTATTGATCCATTCATAGTGGGGTTTATATAATCATTTCTTGTCCCAGCTGTTACAATGTACAACTGGTCTAGGTCTTCTCCTTCCATATTATTGTCTGTTGGTTCTATGTACCTGGGTCCTACATATGGATCCAAAGGTTGAACTACCTTGATTCCCTCAGCTTCAAAAGTCATGGTATCTTTCTTCAAGTCAATTACTGCATAATTGTCGTAGTCCCAATTGATGCCAAGTAGTGCAGGGTAGGGGTCCTTGTCTCCCATGATCTCAATGACTTCAAAGTCAACCACTATTTTTACTCCTACTACATCGATTTCCACGTTCTCCAATATTCCTATGGGAAATATACAATATTGATTTTCCATTCTTAAATGAATTGGAGAATATGCCAGTCTCGGTTTTCCTAAGGCTTCCTAGGCCTTCTTGGGAAGATTGTTCACATTTGACCCTAGATCCAACATGACGTCTCTAATTTCAAAGTTATCTAACTAGGCTACTAGTCAGAATTCTTTTCTAGTTCTTATTTTTCGTCGTTGAAATATTTGAGTAATATTCTTAGGAAGGTTAACCCGAATCCTTGCTTCTGAGGTACAGTGCATTGCACAACTTCTCTATCAGTTGATCATTCCCCATAATGTCAGAGAATAATTGAAACCAGAGGTCAACTGTGTTTTGAGGTTGCTCAGGTTGTCTTGGTACGCCTACAGGGTTTCTTGGTGCAGGGGGTGAAGCAAGGACTTGTGCCACTTTAGGGTATACAACCGACTGAGGGGGGTTGTCTTGCATTTTATGATTAGGAATATTCTGGAATAATTCTATGGTATATTTAAAGAATAGTTTTTTTTTATGGGCTCATACCTATCTTCTTTAGGTGTTTCTTTCTGAATCTGAGGTAGAGTATCAACATCATCTCCTGTCTTTGCTCCTCCTCAAGTGAAAATGTTAAGGTTTGGAAATTGTCCCTTAGAAATCCTCTTGATATATGAACTGATGAGGTTATTTCCTCTTTTTCGTGCTCTATCCTCCCACTTTTTGATTAGCTCTAGGAATTATTCGGTTGCGTGTCTGTTGGATATACAATGAGAGAACCATGGTCATCTTGGATGAGGGCAATCTCTAGCCAAGTGACCCTGTTCATCACAGTTGTAACATCTTCTCGGTCCTCTTCCTCAAATTCTTCCTCCTATGAAGTCTCCTCCAGCTCTACCTCCTCGACCTCTTCTTGGTCCCTATGGGTTTTCATTCACCGTGAATGCTATTTGGTCTAGCCTATCTGCAAGAGTGTCCAACGCTCGATATTGATTGGTAGTATGTGTGGTGGATGCGTAGAACTCGCAGTGTAGTGTGTTTGGTACTGTCGAATATTTCTGCATTATGGGGCACTGTCTCGGTCCATGCCCAAGGGTTCGACAGATATCACAATATTCTAATGTTGGTGCTTCTTGGCCTCCTGGGAAAGCATGATATGGGGTGGGATGATGGAATGGTGAGTTCATCAATAATTGCGCAACTCCTCTCGTGGATCTTTGTGGGGTTACAGTAATATTATGAGGAGGTCCCAACCCCCTTATTCTTGGACATTCGTTCACCAAATGACCTTTTTATAGCATCCTGTGCACCAAACCTATGGTCATCCTGGTCTCAGTATCGTCAACTCTTGAATATTTACTGTAAGTGCTGATATTTTACTTTGTAGTTGTGCTAAATTCGCATCTACTGGGGGTCGGGTTACTCTTAGGTTCCCAAGGTATCCCTCCATGGCTTCAATATTCATTTATTTTTCCAAGGTGTCTGTTAATGTGGCTATCCGCTATTGCGTTAGCAGAATCCGAGTCAGAGGTAGCAGTCCCTGAATGTACCACTCCCTTTGGTGTTCTTCGTGGATTGGATGTGCTAACCTTCCTATGGCGTCTTTAAACTTCTGGCTGTACTCCCAGGCTGATTCACTTTCTCTCTGCTGGATCTCTCACAACTCAGACAAGGATTGTTGTTCTGACTGAGGTAGTTTGAATTATTCTATGAACCTTGGTCGTACTTGGTCAAGTGTAAACGCTTGACCTTGTGTCCCTGACACTCCTGGTTCGATGATCTTCATGTACCACTTGAGAGTGCGACCTCTCAAGGTAGTCTGGGACTCGACCAACTTATTGTCATCCAGAGTCCCTCTGGATCTCCAGATTGCTTCACACAAGAACCAGTGCTGCTCAATGTCTTCATCTCCCTTACCCAAAAATTCTGGGTATCTCACGATCGAACCTCCTGTATGGATGGACATTGTTGATCCTATTGTTCATATCAATATGAAACCTAATGGTCTTGCTTGGGATCTACCAGGGGATCCTAATAACCTCCCTGTACTCGCAATTCCTGGTTGTGACTGATTAACTAATTGTACTGGAACAAAACTTGCATGAGAAGGTATTGTTGAACTTATTTCTTGTATAGAAGGCACTTGGGGTATGGGTGATTTGGGGCTAGTGCCACTAGCTTTAGGATGGTTTTCATTGATCTAGGGGGTCTCGTTAGATTCCACTGGGGCGATCTATTCGGTCATATTCCCAATTTCTCCTGTCATCGGGGGTTGAATATTCTCTTTCTCCTCCAAGATTCATGCTGAATTCCTCTTCTATTACATCCGTTCTTCCTCCTTCTCGTTCCGCCTCCTGGGGACTTCTTTCTCTCCTTGCTTCTCTCTCATTCAATATTTGACTGGCTAGTCATTCCTGTCTTTTCATTCTTTGTAGTTCTTCCATCTGTCTTTCCTCTATTTCTCCCAATCCTCTTTCTTTCCTCAACTTTTCAGACTGTCTTACGACTTTCTTGATCTTTCCACACCACCATTTTTCAACTATGGAGGCTCTCTTCAAGGCTCGATCATCTCTCAAATACCTTCCTTGTTGGTCCCACCCCATTTGTCAAAGAAACCTTCCCCTTTCTCATGCCATGACTTTCACCCTGTCTCGCCCTAGCCCAAGTGAGGGTGTTTACGCTGCCATCTTGGTTGGGGATATAATCAACATCCATTCCTCCACCAAGAATTTCTTAATCCATAGGGGGATCTCTCTTAACAGTCTCCCCCTTGCACCTTTCTTGAAAATTTCCTCTTCTTGAGAGAAAGACTAGTGGTTCTCAGCTGCAAATTCAATTATGTATCCTTCTATCGTGGTGCTAACCCAGAAATCCATAGCTCGTGTGACTGGGCAATCCAGCCTATGGAGTGTTGCTAACTTGCCGGTATCCCATGCACAGATCTTCTTGAATCATCCCTAAAACTTTGGAGCTTCTTGGAGTCTCTTGACCCAGTGAAAAAATTCTTTCGAGAATTTAACCCTGAAAATCTCGTACTGGTCGCTTGATCTTTTCGAGTAAAATATTGCTTCCCTAGTAGTTCCCACTGATTTTCTTATTAGTTCCACTTCTTTCCATGTGAAGGCATGATGGTTTCTTTCCCACCATTAATCGATGCCAGATCTATAGATCGGATGTAGCATTCTTCCTATAGGTTCCCTTGTTACACGGGTCTTGGCAACGAAACCATTTTGTTGGCGCGGATTAGATCAGACCAGGGTTCTTCTTAGGTTACCAACAAAAGGTACCATGTAGTCTAGAGGACTGGCATTTTCATGTCCTTTGAAGAGAAGAAGTCTGACCAGAAGCGCTGTTGAGACAAAAACATAGGGAAGGGTAGGGAAAATACTAAAGAGAATCCATAGATAATCCAGAACTCATTCTTGTTCTTGCGCAAGAGCAACATCAGATTTGAAACATCTAACCACAAGAACTAAACCTACTTACGTTATGAACAACACTTTAAGCATGGAACCATTAAACATAACTCATAAACCATAAAGGAACAATGTAATGCATAAGTAAACATACAAGACACATCCTATTTTGAAAATTTGGTTCTCCTTTATCATATTATCTATGAAATATTTCTTGCACTACAGACTTAGAATTACATAGATATATTCAGTACAAACTCTTGGCTCTAGGCCTCAACCAGAGAATTCTAATTCTCCAACTGATAGGTCTCGTTTATTACAGAATCTCCTTGTGTTGACTTACAACAGGTAGCAACAACTAATCCAAAAACATTGGGCAACTTTGATACATGTGACTCTACCCGACTCTACTCAACTCATGAATGAGTGAACCAATGAACTGAACACATGACAACAACATCAACCCAACCTAACCAACCCTTTTACAATTATAGTCAATCCTATATAGCTGGGTTATGTTTTCCTGTTCGACTTGCTCTCCTTCTTGTTCTGTTGAAACTATTTTTTTCTTAGGTGGTGTTGTGCTAACATCCACAACTGCTTTCTGTTATTCTCCCTTCCAGCCTCTGATGAATTTTGGGTGACTCATGCTTATTAAAAACTTGCACAATTCTTTCTCAAAAACGAAGGGCCCAACATGTGTTCATATTAGCCGTGGCTTTGATCCACTCATCTAGTTGTACAAATGGGGCTACCTTTGTTTTTGAATATATTTAAGTTTGTAGTAGTGCAACTATTCCTTTCCCATTGCATCGAGCATGATTTCTGAAATATTCTGTTGGTTAGCATGGGAAAACATAATCTCCTGAAGGAGGCTAGAAATTGTTGTCATAGCTTCTTGTCACTCTACCTGTGGTAAGGAGGGCATTTCCTACTTATTCTCCTCAATATATGCCTTAGTGGCGTGGATACGAGCATCAATAGTGCTGATTTCAAGGGCATTCTACAGGGGTGTCTAGAGCTTGAAGCTATATATAACTACCCCAGAGAAATAGACTATGCACAATTTTCCCTTTTATAGTTCTTTTTATGCCACAACAATTTGCCGTTGAAACTCCCCTTGTTCTTATTGGGGGGTGCACTTAATATTTTCCTAAAGCTCTAGGTTATGTTCCTATAGATATTGGATTCTCTCCTTCACTTTGTTAAGTTTACGTGGTGTAGGGAGGTCTAGATTTTTTGCGGATGTACTGGGGACTTGCACGTAGACTTCATCCATTATGTTGATCAATAAGGTGTGCATAGTCAATTCTGTCGTGTAGAGTTATTTGATTTCTTATGTGGAGATTCGATCTCCTTGCATGAAACTATCACTTGGTCATGCTTATGTTGAGTTTCCCTGTGCACATCAAACTCTTTCTCATGCTTTTGCTATAGAACTGGTTTAGTACATAGTGCCTTCCCCACAGTTCATTCATGATCTCTTCCATATAGGTTTGCGGGTCGTGGGAAGGAACCTATGTTGACTGTAGCTCACGTAAGGTAATAAATGAGGATCTATGGTAGTGGATGGATCAATGGTTGTGATGGCCAATGGGATGACGCACAATACTCTCCTCTGGTTACTACTACACAATGATGTTGTACTAGTCATGCTTCTTGTGACCTGTTGTTCCTGGGACATAGGGATGGTTGTTGGAGCAAGCTCTAGCATGTGGAAAAGTTCATTCAAATTCTGTTATGAATCTATATTCAACATCTGTTGCACATATAAATTGTCTTGGATCACCTTAACAATGCTTGATACCAATGTGAGATATTTTCGTCGTTGCTACTATAGGGTGTTGGTGTTGAGTTTCTGTTAACCCTTCTAACCAGTAGAAACAGTGCACATGGAAGACAATGTAGGATTATGAGAAGGGGATTCCTCTTCGACAAGTGACATGCAATTCTGTTGTGATGGAGTCAAGGTTCACTCTCGTTCACTAGAATCAGGTTTTGGGATTGGCTTAGGAAGTGCATGGTGTTTCTTCATGGGTGGAGTCTTCTCTGGGGTTGCTAGAATCGTCTTCCACTTGATGCCTTTACCTTTGTATATGTCCTTGGTTACATCTACATGAATCCATTGATCAACTGATATTTTCCCCTTTCCTTGTGTTGTCTTGACTATTGCTACCGTCCCATCAGTTCCTTTCCTTTCTATTGGAGTATCTATGCCTTTTCTTCTCCTCCCTTCTCTTATTTCTTATCTCTAGTTGATGTATATCATTGTCTAGTGTGGACTAAATTTCATTGGGCCACTCTACGAAGACCCCTTGAATATCCTCCTTGGTAATGTAGAAAGGGAGGATCTCGGGATTGGCCTTTGGATCTAAGCATGGGGTGATAAAAACATTATGAAAATTACATTCAAATTGGAGATAGTCCTCATTCCTATTCATGACGTTGTGCAGTATGTGGAATTCTTGCACAGTTGCTTGGATCAACTCCAAATACCATAACTCAAACAATGTGTAATTTTTGACCTAGATATTCCTATCCTTGTTGTATTGCATCTCTAAGAATTTTGACGCGGGGAAGGATGGCGTCACCTCTTCCTTGTAATTGCAACCTAGTGGTGGCTTCTATATTATCATTGCTAGCAAGAGTAACACCGAACTTTAATGACACTCCTTATCCAAGTCTTACACCTGCAAGTAGTCTTGGATGAATTCATTTTGTAGGTATTGTTCCTAGGCCATCCTAACTCTTTTTGTGGATCACTCTACAATGAAAATTACCCCCAGTGGGCACTCATCCTTGTGACATTTATGCATTATTTTGCAAGAAAGTATCAGCGTGGTGAACCAAACTTTGGCATCGCTTATCTCTGAAATAACCACTCCTCTGGACTCTTTGTGTGTACCATACTTTGTGTAAACCTCCTCATGCAATGCATCCTTAGTTGTTATCATGTCATTCAAATCATCTCCTTTGATATGAAACCTCAAGATGAGGTACATCACATCAATGTTGTGTGACTCCCCCCCCATGATATCTGGCTACTTATTTTTGTATCTAGTCCTGCGTGTATCACTAATGTCAACTTGCAGTAGGATTCCCTGCCCTAACTGTTATGCACTGTAGGAAATCAGTTCCATAACTAATTCCAATTCCCCATGCTGTTGTCACCTATCCAACCACTAAATACCTACCTCTCCATCACTGTATCTTCTTGCATCCTGGTAGCCAATTGCCATGTCATGTTGTTCCATCCTTTGGTTTGTACTTGGGAATTTATACCTTAATATCCTTTAAATGTTTGAAATCAATTTCAGGTACATTCTATCTTGTCCCTATTTATTGTGATGACCTGTCTAATCTTCCTAATTATTAAAACTATTATGACTAATATACTTCTAATTCCTACTCTATCCATACTTAGTGCCTATCCACTATGCACTTACCTCCTGTGTGATTCCTATTGTTAAAGCACATCCAACCCCTACGGTCCGTGATACATTCTATCTATCAACCCCTACCATGGCCTCATGTTGGGGTTTTCTACTTTTGTTGCACCAATCATTCCAATGTACCAAAATTTGAATGACCCTAACTCTTGCATACACAAATTAACTGGTTGTTTGGATTTTTCCATCGACTTATGGTATGCGCATATCACTTTCTACATAGTGTCTTTAAGATTTTTATGGAAGATGAAATCCTTGATTGTTAACAAAACCTCTTTCTACGTAGGGACTGTTGATGTAAACTTGAACGTTGCATAGAATTGACTGCTCACTTTCTCCTAGTCTCATGTTTTCCTTCTCATCTCTTCCTTGATGTACCAACTTCTAGGTACCATATCCATGGTAAGGAAAAACCTATGAACCCATTGTGCACTAGGAATATTCTTGGTCATCCAATGCCTCTCACAGAAAAAAATATGTTCCCGAGGATGTCTGGTACCCTTGTATCACCTCATTAATTCAAAGTCTATCATGGGATGAAATCTTACCTTGATACACTCCACCACCTATGCCCATTCCTGTAGAACTACATGATGCATCACCCACTGGTGCACATGTGTTCCTTTAAATAGTACATCCATGGCATGAATTCTTTAGGTCTCAGGCACATTCTCCATCTGTGCTAGGAATGGGTCTAACAGGCCTGTCCTGTCAAATCTTGGTAGGTCACACAACTCTAATCCAATATAGCACACTTCTTTGGTGATTCATGTGTATCTTTGAGTTGATACCTCATACAACTTGTTCTTCAATATTTCCATTGCATCCTATGAATCTGTGCCATAGGAACAAACACTTCTCCAACTCAATTCTCCATCGACTACTAGAGTCACATGGTCCTCATTGCATCCTATGATGTTGTATATGTTTTCTATGATCAAAATCTATGCATCCTCATTCATGGTCTCATTATATATGTCACCCTCATTTGGATCTAGTGGTAATGTGCATGGTGTCTGTTTCAAAGGGAATCTGCATTTTCTTCAGATTTAGGATGACATTGTTATTGAATTCCTAGTCAATTCCAAGGATATATGGATAGTGTTCTTAATGATCCATAATTTTTATCTATTCCAAGTATGTTTTAGTTTTTACCCCATCAATGTTCACTTCCAATTGTTCTAGTTTGCTAATAGGAGAAATCCTATATTTGTTGGAAAGCCTAAGTTGAATGGGGGACCACACCAAGTTTGGTTTACCCATCAACTCCCATGATTTATTCATAAATATATTCACATCAAATCCCAAGTCCAACATGAATTCATCCATCTCTTAACATCCTAACTTGGATGCCATTTTATATTCTCTCCCCACGTGATTTCTCCTACTTGTATGGCGCACATACCCTTTCTGGTAATGGAAAAGAAACACTAGAATCAATCTCTCTTTCTTCCATGCATGTTGTGAACATGTGGGTTAATTTATTCATAGCTATAATATCACCCAATACCTTAAGACAACAACACAAGAAGTCACTTACTTGGTTATCTAGTTTTTCCTTGGAATAAGTGTTGCACTGTGTTTCCTCTCATTTCGTGTGTCAAAACTCTTCACGCACATGTTCTTATTCTAGTCCCTTCAACACTATACATGTCACTTCTTCACACACATGGGCCTCTTCCAGGGCCCTTTGTGTCATGGATTGCAATTATTCGTGAACATGGGCCTCTTCTAGCACCATCTAGACTGTGCGATGCAATTCTTTGCGTGCATTGTCCTTGTTGAGTGCCCTCTACGTGTCACACAAGAATTGCCTTTATTATGCAGTGTCAAAATTAAGAGGTGATTGTGCTGATTTTTTGATCTTTCCTTCTACATTATGACCTAAACTTTCTCCTTGTTCTAGGTCATCTCCCATATGAATTCCTCCTTGGGTTACCACCCGTACATCCAATTCATCTTTTATATTCTTATATTTGCGTGACTCAACAATAACCATATTGAAATGTCCCTTGTTTTCTTCACAATTGTAACACCCTGTTTCCACCAGTCTGTAAATATAACTTTATTGGCCAAGAATTATGGAAAACTCAAAGTGTGAATGTTTAATTTGGTGGACCTTTGTATAAAGGTCGATGAATGTAAATCCTGTTATTTCAATAGATAATGGAAATGTGTTGCATAGCTGCTGAGGAGGGGATGTGATGACGAAGACCACTATTGCTAATAAAAATGTGGTGGAGGGGACCCAGAATGGCTGCGATAACCTCCACCGAACTAGTACCATGCTAGAGTTAATGTTTCTCAGATCAGAACAACCCTCTAACCAGGAATGAATTCCCATCAAGCTGGTAAGTGGGAAGGGCCTCCTCAAGAGTTAATGAGGGATGGGGTAGACTACCCATTGTTATGGCTTCTAGACCTGACCACGGATGGGGGGATTCGATGCACATGCAACCTTGACAAGGGAGGCAAGAAGGGAAGCGTGGTGGACAGAGGGAGCTGCCTGCGAAGAAGGAAGAGATGGGAGCAAGAAAATATCGGGTTTGAGGAAGGATGGAAAGAGAGAAATTGAGTTCTAATCACGGGAATGGAGGTCGAGTTAGGAGAAGGAGAGTAACCTTCGTCCTCATCTATTCCTGTATAGGGATAAGGAGAGTAACCTTTGTCCCTAACTTCCGTTGAGTTGGAAGTAAGAGATTGAATCTCAAAGCATCATGGCCTAAGCTCGGGGGTGGCTAGTGATAAATCCATTGGGAGTGACTAAGTCTATGGTTGAGTGGAAACGAGAACCTCTCTCGACAGTCGCTTCATGCTTTATGTTTTTGATAAGTTTTTTTATGCCTTGAACTCTAAATTAGAAATAATGGTTGCATGCTTGTTTTTGTATGCCTCTAAATAGTTTATGTATTGAATGATTAGATTAAGAGTATGAATTCGTCCCTTGAGGAATTTCATACCTATTTATTTTCCCTTATGTCCTAGTTTAATTCCTCAAGAATACTCTCCCCAAATAAATTCATCATCGTCTTAGAGTCGAGGGAGTAAACCTCCCACCGCCCCCCTTGTTTTGGAGGTTAAACCTTGTAAACACTGCGAGGAAAGAGTCTAATAATCTCAAGAAGGATAGTGTGGTTAAAGCATAGAAAGGGATTATCCTTACGTTTAGTAGATGAACAGATGAGGTCCGTTCCGGAGGATCCAGGGTTAGTAGAGACTGTTAGATTGGAGGAAGGGACACAGACATTAACGCCTTGATACCTTCAGACTTCGCAAGATCGCACATCAAGAGAATAGCACGTTGGCACGACTTGACTCTTGAAACCCAAAGTCACGACCTGATTTGAACCATAGATCTGATGATCTATCAGGGTCCTCCTTGACTGTCAGATATGAATGCGAGGACCAACAACCGTTGGATCCAGAAAAGGTACACGAGGGTTAAACCCTTCAAAAGTATACAAGAGAATGGACCTTGCCAGTATCGACGTTCAAAAATCATTGGGACCATCCATCATTAGGGTAGACAGATGGCAATAGATCTGAAAGTTCGAGGATTTGAACCTTGGAATATTTGCAAGGGAAAGAGGGGAGCTGATCCCAGCCGTTGGTGCTGGGAAGGATGCGTGGCAAGCGATCAATGTTTCGTTGACTTTTGCATCAGAGAAGTCAAAGGGTAGAACTCTAGGAACTCACGATACATGAAATCACGATATGATCTGAGCCCTCCACCGAAAGGGACATGCGATGAAAGATTAACATTTTACTAATTCACAAGTCAGGGATTTCGAAGGCAAGAGTTGTAGAAACTCGTGAAATATGAACTCGCAAAATTGAACATATCCGTTGAATTATGGGAGGATCATAGGCCGTTGATCTGACGTGAGCAGATTTTGGGAATCCAAGTATCTGGAGGAACAGATAAAGCTATCTCGAAAAATAACAAAACACGAAGTCTCGATTCGCAGTGAAAAAGGCATGGGATGTCAGGCCTACAAAGTAGTTAGCACGACATTAACCACTTTGGGAGAATAGAATTCTAGTAACAACAAAACTACCGAACGTTGGAATACCGAATTTCATCCTAGCCATTGGTGATAGGAAACACGGGGCACTGGATCCTTCGCTTCGGGGTTTAGTGTATCGGGGAAAATGGATTGTGTGAGTAAGAACCCTGAATGCCGAATTTCGAAGCACCATACTAGCCACCTGTAGTCTTGGTATTCGGTCATTGCATATGGTCCTATGCGAAGGTCGTCGAAGAAAAAGGGGAAATGATCACAACCGTTGATCGAAGGAGGAAGCTGAATCGTAAATCTGACCTTGTCGGGATTTCATGACTCGAGAAATCAGAGGTAAGATTTCTGTGAACTTGCGATATGAAAAATTGTGACTCAATCATGGTCATCCATTAAGGAGGGCACGAGGTGAGATATCAACATTTCGCTGACTTGCAGGGTAGAAAAGTAAAAAAGAAAAGTTGTGAGAACTCGCGACATGCGAAGTTCCGATGTGCCTTAGAGTTAGGCTCCAGGTCGTAGTAAATGGTCACATGGACGGAGGCCAAAGGAAGGATCTAACGGCTACTAAGCCCTTTCGAAACTTGGGAGTTGAAGGAGTTGGGGCACCTTGCATCAGAGGTTCTGAAGTCACAAAACACGATGCATCGTTTAGGTTAAGCCTATGGTCGCCAGTAGTGGTCACATGGAGGAGGATAAGGGAAGAGCTAGCCTACGCTAGGCCTTTATAAGAATTCAGGGATTCTGTCCCTTAAGAAAGGTGAAAATTTTTATTCTCCATCGTAGATGTGTTACAAAATGGTATTAGAGCACAGTTACAACACTTGGCCTACTTGGTCTCATGGATGAGTCGCTTAAATAACTCTATTTGGAGTACTTTCAAAAGAGTGACACCCTACCTTACCTCTTTCTTAAGAGGTCTAATTTAAAAATGTTATTAAGGAAAGGAATGAAACCTTTTACTCTGTGTGTACATTGAGAAGTTAAACCATGTATTGCTCATGAACTAATAGATTGTTAGCTAACTGTTAAGTGTTTTTGGCAGCACTTGAACAATTAGTGAATCACAGGAAGACCCCAATACTAAAACATGATGACATGTCATGAAGTGGGGGATGGTTCCCACAATAGAGAAGAGAAATCTATTGAAAGGAGGGTGATGGAAACCCCTCCATATCTGGCTGGAACTGTAAGAAGCCTTAGGGATGAGCTACAATGTTTCAAGGATGACAACGAGAGATTGATAAAGGAGCAAGAGAAACAAATAGAAATTCATGCAGTCTTGTTACAGAGCTTATCCGACATATAGAGGTAACTACAGCATGAACCCACAACCAATCATGCAGAACGATGACACAAAAAGAGAGGTCAGATTCCACCCGAGACTCGAAAACATGACTCCATAAGTGACCCCACTCGGAGAAGTACCATGAAGAAGGTCCAACCTAGAGGCAGGGGACACTCATCGAGAGAGTCCTTTGGAAAGGAAGCTGACAACTCTGAAGGGTATTCTAGTAGCAGGGCCAGCTCGCATTCTCAGAAGAAAGGAAGGAAATGGAAGCGTTCCAAAACCCATGGTCCTGAAGAGTTCAAGAAAGCCAAACCACCCTCATTCGACAAAGATATAAAGAAGGGAGAAGAGGCAGAAGCTTGGCTGCTTGGTTTGAATTTGTATTTTAGAGTCCACAACTACTTCAAAAACTTGAAGGCTCGAATAACAATCTTCAAACTGAATGGAAAGGCTTCCATATGGTGGGAAGACCTTAGGAATGTGAAAGGAATCCATGAAAAGGACTTGTCATGGAAACAGTTTGATAAATACTTTAGGAAGCAGTATCTGTCAGAAAAATACATGGATGGGAAGACTAAGGAATTCTATGAACTCCAGCTAGGGTAGCTCACCATAGAGGAATTTGTCAATAAATTCCTTGAACTATTGAGGTATGTACCCTACATAAAAGATGAAAAAGAAAAAATGCAGTTGTTCATTAGGGGGTTACCTCAGACCTACCGAGATAGGATTGAGTTCGAAGAACCAAGGACCTTAGAAGAAGCTATCCAGAAGGTGAGGTATTGTTATGAACAATTTGGGAGAAAGACAAGACCCCACATGGACTGGAAGAAGAATCATAGTTTGGGATTCCAGAAGAAAAGGTTTAACTCTTCAAGATTTAAGAACTATGGAAAGGATTCTAGGGGGAGCCTTCCTGCTAGAAGTGTATATCAGAAAATTTTCCCCTCTCAAGGTGTAAATAAACCTTTTTAGACAACCCCCATAAAGACCGATAACCTAAAGAAGGAACCCTTAAAATGCTAGGGTTGTGGAGAAAATCATAGATTGAGGGACTGCCCACATAGACAACAAAACAATAAGGGGGTATACAATATCCAAGAAGATATCATCGTCAATGACATGGCTAGGAACATGCCATGAATCTATGCATCTTGGACAATAATCAAGCCGACCGCCACGCTTCAGTAGTGGAGCTGGAAGGTATGATCGTCAACCATATAATTTCTATTTTAATTGACCCAGGTTCTAATTTGAGTTATGTATCCCCTCAGACTGCCAATAAGTGTAAACTGCAACCAATTAGACATGTTAAACCATGGTTGGTACAACTAGCCACTGGGACCAAAAGAAAGGTGGCAGATTCTATACCAGTTTGCCAATTCATCATGGGAGTATTTCCCACCCAAGCGACCCTTAACATACTTCCCTTGGGATCTTATGACTTGTTGATTGGTATGGATTGGTTGGCTGCTCATAAAACTAAAATGGGCTGTTTTCATAAAACTAAAATGGAATGTTTTCATAAAACTTTAGAATGTGTAAACAAGGAAGGGAGAAAAATGATCCTCCAAGGGATTCAGAAGCCTGTCTTAGTAAGACAAATATCAACCCTTTGTTGGGCTCCGGATTTATAACATTTTCTTGCTGGTTCTTGAAGATATTGTTTACTCTCCTGAAGTATTTTGTTTAGCAAATGGAATTCTTTCTGTGCCGTTACACATATATATTCCATTGTATACAGAAACCATGAAGTGCTTCCAAAGCCATAAATGAGCGAAGAATTCAACTATAAATGCAACAATAATTCTCTTCTGCGGAGAATAGCTGAACTTTGCAAGAATGCAGGGTGTTGGCTTATAGAGGATAATACTTATGATTATTTTATGATGGGTTGAAACATACTTGTGTAGAGGCTCCACACATTATCAATGTATTCTCTTTTTCTAAAGCTTATGGTATGATGGGCTGGCAAATTGGATAGATAGCATATCCTTCTGAAGTCAAGGGCCTTGGAGCACAACTGTTTCAATCATTGGACAAAAGCTTGCTCTGTATTCACTAGAGCTTTCCCTGGGGGGAACCGTTTGTTTGAATCATTGAAACAACTGGAATCAAGCATTTAAATTCGTGCATAACGCAAGGAAGGAAATCGTGGCATGATTGACTATGTAAAACGTGTCTCATCCTCCGGTGATATTCTTAAAACCATTTTATAACTTCTAGGGCGCAAAGCCACGACTGCCAGAGGTCAGAAACGTTATGTAACCTTGCCAGAGATCTGAAATGTTATGTAACATTGCCAGAGATCTGAAACGTGGTGTAACATTGCCAGAGAGAGCTGGAAACGTTAT
>ML781075.1:108651-120848 GCA_009831015.1 Picea engelmannii
CATAGTAGTGCAGAGCAGAGTAGAGTACAGTAGCTTCTTCCAGCGAGTTTCTTTTAAGCAGTTCAGAGATTAGTTTGGCATCCTTTAAACCCCCTCTTCAGCCCTGCATTTCCTGTGCTGGTTCCTCTAAGTCTACCTTCCCGAGTTGACAATTAAATGTTGATTTACATGATATATCTGCAGCTCGACACCCTTCAAATGAAGAAGTATTGTAGAAAAGGGTGTTCCTTATATGCAATACAAGCATTGGAATTTGTTGAAGACGACAAACCAAACCTAGAGGACCACCCCATATTAAGAGAATACAAAGACGTATTCCCAGAAGAAGTACCGGGTATACCTCCGAGAAGGGATATTGACTTCACAATAGAACTTATACCAGGAGCGGTACCAACATCTAGAACACCATACAGACTGAGCACACCAGAGCTTGTTGAGATCAAACTACAACTAAAGGAGATGTTGGACAAAGGATACATCCAACCTAGTGTATCTCCATGGGGAGTGCCCATCCTATTTGTGAAAAAGAAAGATGGCACCAGGGATGATTTTAGGGGCTAAATTTCGCTCATGGGCTAATTTTCCATGGTTTTTCCAAAAACTAGATTCGCTATTTTAAAAATGATTCACCCAAATTCTATAGGATAAAATTATTTTACCTTTAAAATCGCCAAAAGTTTATTAAAACTATATAAAATACTTAGAAATTTGAATATTTTTTAAAAAATATCGCCAAACATTTATAGTTGACATATGAAGGATTAGTAATATTCGCCAAGGTTTCTACATTTTAAAATAAATTTCCATCCTTAAAATCATCCCTGGATGGCACACTCTGACTGTGCATAGATTACAAACAACTCAATAAGGAAACCATAAAGAACAAGTACCCCTTACCAAGAATCGATGACCTGTTTGACCAATTGGAGGTGCATCCATCTTCTCAAAGATCGACCTAAGATCTAGCTACCATCAAGTTTGGATTAAGGATGAATACATCCACAAAACAACCTTCAGGATGAGGTATGGTCATTGTGAATTTGTGGTGGTTCCATTTGGGTTAACCAATGTCCTCGCCACTTTTATGTGCTTGATGAATAATGTACTCAACAAATTTCTAGACAAATTTGTATTGGTTTTCATTGATGATATCCTAATCTACTCCAAGAACATGGAGGAGCATGAAGACCATATTAGACTCGTACTTCAAGTACTAAGAGAGCATCAAATCTACACTAAGTTCAACAAGTGCGATTTCTTTCATAAGAAAGTCCACTACTTAGGCCATGTCATATCTAAGGAAGGGGTGACAATAGACCCTGACAAGATCAAATCCCTTATGGAATGGACTACCTCGAAAGATGTATCTAATATTAGGTCCTTTATGGGATTAGCAGGATACTATAGAAGATTCATAAAAGGGTTTTCCAAGATTGGATGTCCAATCACTACCCTTTAGAAAAAGGGGGTTAAATTCATTTGGACATAAAAATGAGAAGAAAGATTTCAGGAACCAAAATACCTCATGACCCATGCACCTGTCCTAAATATTGCATACCCGAATGATGATTTCCTTGTGTGTACAGATGCCTGCAAGGAAGGACTCGAAGGAGTCCTTATGCAAGAAGGATCTGTAATTTTCTATACGTCTTGGAAATTAAATGAGCATGAAATCAATTATGTGACCCATGACCTAGAGTTGGTTGCCATAGTACATGCTTTAAAAATGTGGAGACACTACCTCCTGGGTAGAAGATTTGTGCTTATGATAGATCATTGTGGATTGGGACACCTAGTTGATCAACCGAAACTCAATTCTAGGCAAGCGAGGTGGATGGATCTCCTAAGTGAATTCGATTTTGAAATAAAAAATATAAAAGGAAATGAAAATAGGGTGGCCGATGGCCTTAGCAGAAGTATAAAAACGATTCATCTAGCAGAAGTAAGCACCTGCAAAACGAGTGTCAGGGAGAGAATTAGAAATTCACAAGAGACAGATGCGTTTGTTAAGACCGTGACTTCATACCTAAGTCAAGAGCCTACAGGGATGGAGTATGAAGTCTACCAAATGCTCGAGGAAGGGCTATTGACTTAGTAAAACAGATTGCATATTCTGAACTGTGACGACTTGAAGAGGTTCAAAATGGATGAACTACATAAGAGACCATATACCAGTCATCCGGGATATCAGAAGATGATCACAGCTACCAGGAAATAATTCTATTGTCTTGGGTTAAATAAAGACACAACTAACTATTTAGCTAAGTTCCCAGAATGCCAACAAGTTAAGGTAGAGCACTGGCATCCAACAGGATTGTTACAATCTCTACCGATTCCAGAATGGAAATGGGAAACCATCTCTATGGATTTCATCACTGGATTACCAAAGTCGACCAACCAAAATGATGCCCTCATGGTCGTGGTGGACAAATTGAGTAAGTATTCCCATTTCATCCCTGTCAAGTCAAATTGCAAGGCAATAAATATTGCCAACATCTTCATGAAGGAGATATTCATACTGCATGGAATGCCCAAGGAAATTGTATTTGACAGAGATACCAAATTCACTTCAAACTTTTGGAAATCCCTAATGGTCGGTTTAGAGACTAAATTGTTGTTCAACACAACCTATCACCCTCAAACTGATGGAAAAATAGAAAGAGTAAACCAAATAGTAGAGGACATGCCAAGAATGCAGGTAATGCATCAGCCTAAGAAGTGGGAAGACTACCTACCATTGGTAGATTTTTCCTACAACAACGGTTATCGGGGATCCTTAAATATGAGCCCCTTTGAAGCCCTCTATGGTAGAAAGTGAAAGATCCCAATCAACTAGATTAATCCAGTGGAAAGAATTGCAATCGGACCTGACATGCTGAAAGAAATGGAACAACAAGTAGTGTAGATAAGGAAAAATATGAAAATTGCTCAGGATTGACATAAAAGTTATGTCGACGGAAAGATAACTCCCTGAGAGTTCAAAGCCGGAGACCATGTCTATCTCAAAGTTGGATCCCGGAATATTTCCCTAAGTATGGGATCCTGTGCCAAGTTGGCACCTCGGTATTGTGGACCCTTTGAAGTCCTAGATAGAGTGGGACATGTAGCCTATAGGCTAGCACTTCCTCCCATTGTAAAGGCACATAATGTTTTTCATGTTTCATTATTAAAGAAATATGTACATGATGCTAATCATATAATTGACTTGTCTGTGATCTAGGTGAAATCGGAGGGAGAATTCCTGCCAGAATGCCAATTCATATTAGACAGGAAGGAAACATCACTTAGGAATCGAACCATTGCATAGGTCAAGGTGCAATGGAAACACTTTGGCCCAGATGAGGCTACATGGGAAATGGAAGATGCCATGAGGTAGGCATTTTCGATTTTGTTTACTCTTGTACATACATATAATATTGGTAGATAGAACATCGAGGAGGATGATTCCTTTAAGGGGGAGGGAATTGTAACACCTTGATTCCCCCAGTCTATAAATATAAATTTATTGGCCAGGAACTATGGAAAACTCAAAGTGTGAATGTTTAATTTGGTGGACCTTTGTATAAAGGTCGATGAATGTAAATCTTGCTATTTTAATAGATAATGGAAACGTGTTGCATAACTGCTGATAAGGGGATGTGCTAAGAAAGATTGTGATTTCTAATGAAAAGGTGGTGGAGGGGACCCAGAATGGTTGCGATAACCTCCATCGAACCAGTACCATGCTGGAGTTAATGTTGCTAAGATCAGAAAAACCCTCTGAGGTAAGAAGGGAAGCGTGGTGGACAGAGGGAGCTGCTTGCGAAGAAGGGAGAGATGAGATAAAGAAACTCTTAGGTTCAAGGAAGGATGGAAATCAAGAAATTGAGTTCTGATCACGGGAATGGAGACTGATTCAGGAGAAGGAGAGAAACCTTCATCCTTGTCTATTCCTATATAGGGAGAAGGAGAGTAACCTTCGTCCCTAAATTCTGTTGAGCTGGAAGTAAGAGATTGAATCTCAAAGCATCGTGGCCTAAGCTTGGGGGTGGCCAGTTATAAATCCATTGGGAGTGACTGAGACAATGGTTGGGTGGAAACGAGCACCTCTCTCAGCAATCGCTTCACACTTTATGGTTTTGATAAGTGTTTTTATGCCTTGAACTCTAAATTAGAAATAATTGTTGCATGCTTGTTTTTGTATGCCTCTAAATAGTTTCTGTATTGAATGATTAGATTAAGAGTATGCATTCATCCGTTGAGGACTTTCATACCTGTTGATTTTCCCTTATCTCCTAGTTTAATCCGTTGAGGACTCTCCCCAGAGAAATTCATCACCGTCTTAGAGTCGAGGGAGTAACCCCCCCCTCCCCCCTGGTTCAGAGGTTGAACCCTGTAAACACTGCGAGGACGAAGTCTAATAATCTCAGGAAGGATAGTGTAGTCAAAACATAGAAAGGGATTATCCTTTCGTTTAGGAGATGAACAGATGAGGTTTGTTCGGGAGGATCCAGGGTTGGTAGAGACCGTTAGATTTGAGGAAGGGACGCAGGCGTTAACGCCTCGATACCTTCAAAATTAACAAGATCGCACATTGGGAGACTAGCACGTTGGCATGACTAGACTCTCGAAACCCAAAGTCACGATGTGATCTAGACTGTATATCTGAGGATCTATTGGGGTTCTCCTTGACCGTCATATCTGAATGCGAGGACCAATAGTCGTTGGATCCAGGAAAGTTACATGAGGGTTAAACCCTTCAAAAGTATACAAGAGAATGGACCTTGCTAGTCTCGACATTCTGAAATCATCAGGACCATCCATCATCAGGGTAGACATATGGCAACAGATCCAAGAGTTCGAGGATTTGAACCTCGAAAGATTTGCAAGGGAGAGAGGGGAGTTAATCCCAGCCATTGGTGCTGGGAAGGATGCGTGGTGAGAGATCAATATTTCGCTGACTTGCACATTAGAGAAGTCAAAGGGTAGAACCCTAGGAACTCATGATATGATCTGAGTCATCCATCGGAAGGGACACATGATGAAAGATCACCATTTTGTTGATTCACACATTAGGGATTTCAAAGGCAAGAGTCGTAGATAATCGCGAAGTCTAAACTTGTGAAATTGAACACATCCATTGAATTATGGGAGGATCATAGACCATTGATCTGACACGAGTGAATTTTGGGAATTTGGGTATCGGGAGGAACAGATAAAGCTATCTCAAAAAATCCCAAAATGTGAAGTCCCGATTCACAGTGAAAAAGGCTTGGGCCGTCAGACCTACGAAGTAGTCAGCCCGACGTTGACCACTTAGGGAGAATAGAGGTCTAGTAACACCAAAAATATCGAAGGCCAGAATACCAAAGTTCATCCTAGATGTTGGTGATAGGAAACATGGGGCACCAGATCCTTCGCTTCGGGGTTTAGTGTACCAAGGAAAATGGATTGTGTGAGTAAGAACCCCGAATGCTGAAGTTCTAAAGTGCCATACTATCCACCTGTAGTCTTGGTATTCAGTCATAGCATATGGTCCTATGCAAAGGTCATCGAAGAAAAAGGGGAAACGATCACAGCTGTTGATCGAAGGAGGAAGCTGAACCATAAATCTGACCTTGTCGGGACTTCGCGACTCGAGAAATCAGAGGTAAGAGTTATGTGAACTCGTGATATGCAAAATCACGACTAGATCGCGTTCATCCATTAAGGAGGGCACATGGTGAGATCTCGGCATTTCACTGACTCGCAAGGTTGAAAATTCAAAAAGGGAAGTCATGATAATTCGCAACATGCGAAGTTCCAACGTGCCTTGGAGTTAGGCTCCGGGTCATAGTAAATGGTCACATGGACGGAGGCCAAAGGAAAGAGCTAACGACCATTAAGCCCTTTTAGAACTCAAGAGTTTAAGGAGTTGGGGCACCTTGCATTAGAAGTTATGAAGTCGTGAAACACGATGCACCATTTTGGTTAAGCCTATGGTCACGGGTAGAGGTTACACAGATGAGGATAAGGGAAGAGATAGCATGCACTGGGCCCCTGTAGGAATTCAAGGATTCTATCCCTTGATAAAGGCAAAATTTTTTATTCGCCATCGTGGGTGTGCTACACAATTTATCCAATAGCTCTAGGAAATCCTTTATGAAATGGTCTACATTGTGGAAATATCCATAGTATGCACAACTTGGTACATAATTGCGACAAGTGGCCTATATCGCCAAATTTAAAGCAGGTAGGTGGTCTTCCTCCCCCACCATTGTATCATATTCCTCTTCCATATCCTCCTCTCTGGCCTCCTTGGTGTCCTCCTTTATCAAAGCCTCCCTGGTCTAAGCCTCCTCAGTCTCCACCCTTATGTTCTTATTGGACCTGGAAAGTGTCTTTAGTGTTCTCCTTCATTATTTGCAGTGAACGATAGTTGTTCACATCATGGCCCATGGATTTGAAAAAATAACAAAATGGAGTGTGCATGGTATTTTAATACTTATGAAGTGTTATACAATGAGGTCGTATATGATCGCATTGTCTACATATCTCAAACCACTCAGTCTGTGTCCTATTGAAAATGGATTTGACACACCCATCACTATGTAACTTCCTAGTGTAGGACACTCATTTCTATGGTGAATTTCTATGTGGCACATGGTACATTAGAATTTATCTTGCACCACGTTAGTGTTCTCCATATCTTGCAGTCGCATAGTGAGGTTCAAAAGATGAGTTTGTACCTATGCTATCCCTGTCGACATCTCGCCACCTCCTGGCGTCGACTCTAAGTGCATTGTAATGAGGAAGAAACAATAACATCAATATCTCCTTCTTCCATGCATATTGTGAACATTTGGGTTAATTTCTTCATAGATATAATATCACCCAATACCTTAAGACAATAACACAAGAAGTCACTTACTTGGTTATCTAGTTTCTCCACAGGGTAAGTGTTGCACTGTGTTTCCTCTCATTTCATGCATCACAACTCTTAACACAGACATTCTTCTTCTAGTCCCTTCTACATTGTACATTTCACTTCTTCACGCATGTGGGCCTCTTCGAGGGCCCTTTGTGTCATGCATTGCATGTATTCATGCACATGGGCCTCTTCCAATGCCCTCTACACTTTGTGATGCAATTCTTTGCATGCACTGTCCTTGTTGAGAACCCTGTATGCGTCACACAATAATTGATTTTATTATGCAATGTCAAACTTAGGAGGTTCTTGTGCTTCTTTTTTAATCTTTCCTTCTACATTACCTAAACTTTCTCCTCGTTCCAGATCAAATCTCGCTTCTAGTTACATCTTCTTCTTCTTTCAACTTCTGATCTTTGCACAACTCAACAATCACCATATTTCAATGTCCCTTATTCTCTTCCCATTTTTCCAATAGGTCTGGGAAATCCTTTGTGACATGGTCTAGATTGTGGAAATATCCACAGAGTGCACACAACTTGGCACATAATCACGACAAGTGGCCTATCTTGCCAAAGTTAAAGTAGGTAGGTGGTATTCCTTCCCCACCATTGTATCATCTTCCTCTTCCTCTTCCATATACTCCTCTCCAGACTCCTTGGTATCCTTCTTTATCTAAGCCTCTGCGGTCTCCACTCTTATGTTATTATTGGACCTGGAAAGTGTCTGCAATGTTCTCCTTCATTAGTTGCAGCGACCGATAGTTGTTCACATCACGACCCATGGATTTGAAAAAATCACAAAATGGAGTGTGTATGGTAATTTAATACTTATGAAGTTTTAAACAACGAGGTGGTATATGATCCCATTGTCTACATATCTCAAACAACTCAGTCTATGTCCTAACGAAAATGGATTCAACACACCCATCATTGTGTAACTTCCTAGTGCAGGACACTCATTTCTATGGTGACCTTATACATGGCACATGGTACACTATACTTTCTCTCACACCACCTTAATGTTCACCATATCTTGCAGTTGCATGGTGAGGTTCGCAATATGAGTTTGTAGCTACACAATCCCTTTCGATGTTCGATCACCTCCTTGCATCGACTCTAAGTGCATTGTAATTTCCACCACTTCTGAATGAGTTGTGAACTTCTGTCATGTTAGTGGGACCTGAATGTGTGGTAAAAGTACAACAATAAACCACTCTCTATGTTGGATGACTTGGATCTGAAATTTCATTCTATCCAACATGATTTTAAAGAATTATTCATAATCCCACACAATTTCTCCAACTTTCTTCTTAATCTCCTTGATATCGGTTATACATTGTGATTCTGAATTCAGCTTCTGAAATTATCTCAGGAGATATTTCTTTATTTTTGTAAGGGATATTCTTGTCCCACCGACACAATAGCCTTGTACTTCATGTACAATGTCAGAGCTCCACATTTGAATGTGGTATCTAGCTACGCAATCTTGGATGCCTCATTTGTGATTCTTTTCATAGACTATATAGCTTTATATGTGAACCAGTGTTGTTCCACATCATCTCTTCCCATCCCATGAAATGTAGGAAGCTTGAGGGTTGGATCCTAGTTCACCATACTCGATATAGAACCATGTCTTCCTATATTATTACTAGTTGTTTCTTATATTGATGCTCTTTATTCTGAGGTGTCAGTGTGTTTTACTTCTACTTCACTCATATCTTCTAATTCCAATTCTTCTAAGCTCTCTTCTACTACACTCTACACTTTCTTCGATTCTTTCTTCTTGATTAAAAATGCACAAGGGGGATGGTTCAAAGAGGGGGTTCATCCATACTCTCTCTTATTCCTTGATGATGGATCCAAAATAGCTCCATATCTCTAGCTGTGAAAGCCTTCTCATAATTTCCAAGGTCTGTACTCCTTCTTGGAGGGATCCATCACTATATTCTACTGCATCGATGCTACTTCTCTACACCCCATCTTCCTCTGATGTAACTACATATCTCTCTATCCAAGGGTATATGAATTTGTATTTTTCAATCATAATCCCACTATTTCTAATACCCTATCTTGATACCTCACTCCTACTTCCACGTTTCTTTGATGATCTCTCTTCTTTCGTGCTTCTCTCTGGCATAGATCTTTCTCCTCTACATCCTTTTGGCACATTTTATTTTTTCTTCATCTTGGATCTTACTATTGGTTATTCACCCCTCACTTTCTTTTCTTTGATTCTTTTATTGAATCACCTCCTTATCTAGAATCTTATTTCATATCTATGGTCTCTTCTCCTTCGCTCTTCTGGATCCATTCTCTTTTCACCTCATATCATCTTCTTTTGATTCACTTTTGCTTCCATATTTTCTTCTTCCCCCTTATTTCCATGCACAACCATCTTATCGAGATCCATGTGAATTATCTCCTTCTCTACAAACATCTTGATCCATATAGGGATTTGTTCCATTATTATCCTTCTAGGGTAGGTTGCAAACTTTGTTTCGTTACTATAGAAAGACTCACTACAATTGACAACAATATCAACAATATACCCTTATTTCACACATTCAAACTAGAACTCAATGGATCTGGCCCACTTATTGTCCACATATCTCATTCTATTGAATACATATTGTTACCAAACCAGTGGTTCTTGGGCTCTCCATACATAGTTAATCTAGGTATGTCTTTTTATCCACTCATGCAATAAACAAGGGAACTCATCAAAGAAAATTTCATGCATATCTGTGTATATGTACCTTTGTTTCCATTGCTCAATGTTGATTTGTATATTCTTGGTTTCTCTTCATGTGAAATCATCGTCCTTCTTAGAGAGCCACTATTTTATCTCCTCCCTTGAGGGTTTCTATTTAATCTCCTTTCTTCAACATGTGCACACAAATTTTAGGTCATGACAAAAATAACCAAGGTTGCTTTAGTTTTGGAAAGGCTGTGCACACACCATAAATTGTCACTACACTCGCACCCAAGAGTTTTCACTGTGAAACTCCAAGATGCATCACCTACACCAACTATAGATTTATTTCATGCACCAACCCATTTTCTATTGTGTGCAAAGAATTGAAGATAACACATGCATACTGAATCATTAAAAATATTTAACAATGATTGTAAACGTTTTTTTAACAACCCAACTAGTCATGGTCGATGTTGTGGGTGAGATGGAACGGTTGTTATGATTGCCACACTTTGTTGGGGACAGGGAGAATGCATGCATTTATGTAAGGGTTGGTTTTTTGTTCAATAAGAGTTGTTCATTATTATTGTACTAGCGATAGATGAGTTAGAGCTCCAATTATGCATTATATTAGTTCTTATTATGCTCATTGTTACACATTATTTTCGTCATCCCTATGACCGTTAATGATGTAAAACTATATGTTGCCTTCATAGGGGTCAACAACTTGAATTCCTGAAGAAATAAGGGAGAAGACATTTCCCTGAGAGAAGAAGTTGTATTTTCCTTCGTAAAAACCCTATTAAAGAGGATTTCCATAGGCTTCTCTATACACAGGGTGTGAAAATGCTTGGTTTTCACAGGTTGCACTATAGTCGGGGTGAGGAAATTCCTAGTTTTCATAGGATACACCATATCTAGGGTGAGGAAATTCCTAGTTTCCACAGGCTCCACTATATCCAGGGTGACAAAATTCCTGGTTTCTGCAGGCTGCACTATAGCTAGGCTGCGGAAATTCCTGCAAGTGGGAAAAACAAGCGTCTTCTTGATGCTTCTAGAAGGAGAAACTTCTATGGTGAGGTGGCCTCCGAACGGTTTGGATCTTACTCGCTTTCATGATTTAGTGGGATCATCCTAACCTCCTCACCTTATCCTCTTCAACTTATAAAATGAGAGGAGCTCTCATGGAGAAAGTTAGTTGAATTTGGATTGATATTGTTTGATCCAGGTGGATATTGGTGGCCACCCACCATTTCCAAATGGCTCAAAACAATTTTCTGGCCATTTTGGCAATTTACTATTTTTAGCAGGTTTTAACTTCCGGGGCCATTTTGAGGGTCCAAATGAAGGTTTTTCGAGATATAGGTTCTCAATGATAGCCGAAGGCATGATTGAGCCCCCAAAATGAATCTCGTCGACAATACCTTTCCAACGAGCTATCACACACCTAAACGGAGATCGTATGCAAAAGTTACGACCCCGGTAAGTTGATGTACTCACTTACCCAAACGGGGCCCACATGACTTTTGGCGCTTCATCTCCTAGGGTTAGGTTTTTGGATGTCTAGGACTTTTGGAATTCTCGTTTATTGTAAAAAGGCCTTTAGAGCCTCATTGTAATCATCTTCTTGCGAATGCAAGTAGTCGTCACATCTCTTCTCAGAGATAAGCTGCCACCATTCTAGCGAGTCTTTCACTCTGTATTTTTACAGTCTCTGTACATTTCTTTCATTAATAGAAATCGTGTATTATTGTATATCTGTGTTTATGGTTGCATCTATGATATATTTCTATTATATTACTGGATATACACGATATCTCTGTGCATTTCTTTATTATATCTCCACTCTCATTTCGTGCCGAAAATAATCCGGATCAATGGTATCAGAGCAGGCTGCTCTTGATCATTTTTCAGTGCCTGTCCCTGACGAGGTCCGAGTATAGAAATTTGGGTCTCGAGCTTGTCTCTCTTGAGGACAATCACTCTCGCACACCCAAGAAACCCTCAATGGCAGAAGAAAAGAAAAATGATGGAGCAGACGATCCTATCAGTCCGTTTGTTGAGCAATCTCTCACGTGACAGAGGGACGAAATGATGGAGAATTTTTCCCACATCCTTCAATGCCTACCGATAGCATCAGGCACATCTTCATAAAGTGACCACTTTGGAGGCACCTCGCCTTTCAAGGTACAAGTTAATTTTGATATTACCGTATTTGAAGGTCAAATAGATGCAGATGCCCTAGATAAATGGTTAAATCTGCTAGAAGGTTATTTCTCTGTTCATAATTTTTCAGAAAAGGAAAAGATCACCTTCACATTCCTTAAGGCTCTGCCCCATGTCAAACATTGGTGGGAAATTTACTGGGAGTCTGGAATATATGGGGCTGAGCCCACTTGGGATTTTTTGGTGGATGCGGTAAAGGAACAATACTACCCTGTTGGCAACTATGAGGAACAATACATGAGATGGACCAAACTGCAGCAAGAGAGGGGCCAGGCAGTTTCGGAGTTCACCAATACCTTCCATACCTTGCGCACCAAGCTAGGTATCAAAGACTCCGAATGACATTTGGTTCTGAAATACCGTGGGGCTCTACACAGATACATCCAAA
>ML781075.1:123451-139184 GCA_009831015.1 Picea engelmannii
TAAGCTGCCACCATTCTAGCGAGTCTTTCACTCTGTATTTTTACAGTCTCTGTACATTTCTTTCATTAATAGAAATCGTGTATTATTGTATCTCTGTGTTTATGGTTGCATCTATGATATATTTCTGTTATATTACTGGATATGCACGATATCTCTGTGCATTTATTTATTATATCTCTGCTCTCATTTCGTGCCGAAAATAATCCGGATCATTGTTAGCTTGGTTAGAGTGGCTTTGAGATTTTGTTTGTCAAGATAGATTGTGAGTAGCTATCAGATCCATGGTATCAGAATCCTTGGAGCAAGAAGTGTGTGGGAAGAAAGGAATTGTTGGAAGGAACCTTACGACATCAAGGCATCCGGTTGTAATCTCTCTTCCTATTATTTAATATAATACAATGGCATGCTTCTTTCCCATGGAATTATTCTTATTCTATTGCATAAATCCTTGATCATATGCATAGGTTGTCATTGAATATACTCTCTCTTATTTCACTTTGGTTGGTTTGTGTCATTGTAGGATCAATATCACAGGAGCACTGGAGTAAATTAGGAACAACAAAGACATAAGGAAGCGACACTTAAAGGTATGTCTCTCATCTTTTGTTCGGTAGTAAATTCAATGATTAGAGCCTAGGGAAAGTGCCATGTCCTATCTCATTTTGTTCTAGATATAGGTGGATCTAGGGAGATTAGTTTATGTCTGCATTTACCGATTTAGCCCGATAAAAAAATTGGTAACTCCACTGGGGAACATAATGTTTTCCTAGTTTTCCTTGTTTTTTTGCTTTGATTGGTTGGTTTTTGTTTTTTGAGTCATTGGGAGATCCAAATTGACTCTCTGATTGTTAAACTTCACTGGAAAACCTTCTTAATTTTTATTTTTTTCCTCTTTTGTTTCATTTCCACACCCTTCTTTGAGGAACAATCTGGCGACTTGGGATTTCTTCACCCTACCTATTTAGACCAGTGCGGAAAATATGCACCCTACCCATATCTGGCCTGTGGCGATCAAGGATTTACGCACTGTGTTAGGCATCCAACTTGCGGAAATTGTGAAAAAAATTGTTTTTTTGGTGGTTTTCCCTGCCTAGATCTGTACCATTGTTCTAGGGTGATTTGTTGGGTCTGGCCACAGACTGCTTGACAAAATTTGAATATGGTTTCAACCATCTTTTCCTTATTTTTTCTTTGTTGGATTTTGAAAGATTTGGTCTCTTGATTTGAGTTTCTTTCAGTTACAAAGCATCATTTTTCTTAAGAATTGTTTAGTAAAAGAATACTTATTTTTTCTGAATAAATCGTGTTAAAAGAGAAACTTAGTTTGGGTTATTTTTGTTTTGAAGTGATTTGCTATTTGTTTTAGTGTCTCTTTGAAACAAAAAATTGTAATTGCTTTCCTTATATTAGATTGGGGGCTTCCTTACATTTGAAGTAGTGAAATTGCATGATTCTTGGCATTTTTTGGTCTTAAATTCTGAATCGTGTATTGGTGTACAGTCTCTTTTGCTCATTTCTTGAGAATCTTGATATTGATGAGTTTAATAAATTTTGGGACATTGTGCATCTGGGAATGCTAAATGTTTTCTCCTTCTCGTAACATATCTTTCATCGAAATGAAAAGATCACATATTCATCTCTTTACCAAACTTTCGAGTCGGTCAAAACACCATATTGTCCATGCCATTTCCCTCTCGAGTAACAAAAACCATAAAATAAAGCTCTTATAAAAATTGATTAGACATTTTTTTTTTTTCTGGTAGCAAACCTACATTAGATTAGTTGTAGGTATTTGGAATAGGTGTGAAAGATAACTTTCGAAAGCTACAAACAAACATAGAATCTTGAGTTAGGGAGCGATGAAATCCACTTATTACAATTTGTCCTGGGAAGCCCTTCTCACACAAGGGTCAAACCTGAGGTCGCATTGAGACTGACAGAGTTACTCACCTTGCTTTTTTGGTCCTGGTGTAGAGATTGCGCATATTATGGGGGTTGCTTGAAAGGTATACCCACAAGGATGACTGGAAGCCTTTCGAGTTGATTTCGAACTAGATACCCTGCCTTTATGCATGCATCAGACTGTCGACTATTTCCCCAGGAATCACTGTAGTAATTGGTTACCTTAGTGGCCTATCTCTTTAGGGTCTTTACACGAGGTGACTGTGGAGGGGCAAGTCTTCATGGTACCTGGAATCGAAGTTGGCCAAACTCTCTCGGGCTCCTTGGAGGGTATACCCACGATTATGTGTGGGATCTTGCACCAGGGTGTATGTTCATTAAGCAGGTCATCAACGTAACTTTACCACCCTCTCTATCTCAGCCTCTTCTTACTTTGTTCCCACGACGTTGGATTTCATCACCAACTAGTGTGGTCATTGTGAGAAGGTTTTGTTTGCTTGCTTGCTTACTAGATTTTTAGCGTGTGCTGTTTGTTCTCCCTAGAAGACTCTAGGTTGAATATTTATTTTTATTTAATGGCGTCATTTCCCAGAATGACCAATGAAGGAACCCAAAGGAACCTTTTTTTTTTCCTTCTTACATAAACATTGGTCCTCCTCACATCGCTACTTTGATCCTTCCAGGTCTCACTATTGGATTATCGGTGTGGTTGTTTTCCACTCAGGTAATATCGAATGTAGCTAGTGCTTTGGTTGTAAGAAATTCCCCCCAAGAACATCAACCTCATGTTGATCCTTCACCTTCTTCAACAGTAAGATCTTCTTCACCTTCTTCACTCGCAAGGTGTTCTTCTGTTTCATCCTCTTCGTCGAGTGAAATCTCTAAAGCTAGTAACTCGGGGGATAAGAAGAATAAAAATAAGCAAGGGTCCACACTTCCAACCATTACCAGACATGTTGGAAAGCAACCAATTATTGATAATCATGCTGGGAGTGTTGATGATGTCAAGATCACCCAAACAACCCATAAGCCCAAGTACCCTTGTAGGCTTTGTAATGGTAGCCATCTTCTTAAGGATTTCCTTGGTTTATCCAAGGTTATAGAAGCATGGTCTACACACCCTCGCCAACCCGTGTCCTCAGCCTCTGAACAACATGCTGATAACCTCCCATCAACTAGTCAAAATACCGTTGGGAAAAATAAAAGTATAGTCAATTTCCTGTGTATTTTATGCAAAGGGAGTCATCTAACCCACCTTTTCCCTCGTATGGATGAAGCCTCAAAATTCCTAGAAGACATGACTATTTCACTGCCTCAACTTCCGACTACTTATCGCAAGCTTTCTCTCAACCCACTTGTAGTTGATGGAATGATCAATCTGGTTCCCCCGTCGGTCAGTCCGGTTGATCAGGTAGTCAATCTGGCCACGTCCTTAGTTGAAATAACTGACCAAGTGGTTGATCTAATCTCATCATCGGTCGATCCTACTCTCTTTCTCGAGAGTAAGCCCAATATTGCCTACGTTTTTCTCGTTGATATAGAATCTACTGTGTTGGGGGGTATTCCTCCTTCTCCTCTGGAACCCCCTCTAAGTAATGAGGCCATCCTTTTTAATTGGGGTGTGCTAACTGGACCTCATCTTCCCTCTCACATTCCTTTCCAGATTATAGTACAGGTTTTTGGTTGTGACATTCCTCAGACACTGATAGATGAAGGTGCGCCTGTTATTATTTTGTCCTTTATTGCTTGGAAGGATTTGGGTTGTCCTCAACTTGCACCGGTTACACAGAATATGTTAGCTTTTAACAGAAGAACCAATCAACCTTTAGGGATGCTTCCTCAATTTCCTGTAACTTTGGGAGGAAAAACTATTTTTATTGATGTTATGGTAGTCCAAGATCCCTTATATTTCTCTTTACTCCTTGGGAGGGATTATGTATATTCCATGAAATCTATTGTTTCCACTCTTTTTCATGTGATATCTTTCCCTCACAATGGAAGAATTGTGACTATCGATCAACTTTCATTCATCAATACTGACTGGATTACCTCCCTAAACGGTTCGTATATATAGACGGTATCAAACCCACCACAAATCAATTATGTGGTGTTTTCTCCCATGTATTTACCTACCGATGACGATCAACCTCTCATTATATGCTCCGTCTCTTATGACTTAGATCTGATAGTTGACATGTTGATTTCTTTGGTAGGGCTATTGGAGCCTGACCTCCTTACACCTATTGTGACCCTCAACATGTGTTCCTTCCAGAGTGTGTTTCTTCCATCAAATGAAGATCTCTTGGAATCCATGACCGAGTTTTGTCCCTTGACATGGTGTCTTGTTGGAGCATTGTCCTCTTGGAAGCCATGATCAAGAAGTGAGTCTTTGAGCATGTTTTTCTGATTTCAAGCTCGTTAAAAAATGAAACCAGTTATAAGGATAGTTTTTCTTCTCTATGGAAACCTCATTAAAAAATGAAACGAAGGTTACGAGCATAGTTACTGTTTCTGTGTCAAGATTGTTTAAAAATGAAACAATGGTTTGGGGATTACACCTAGAGTCTTGAGCATAGTTCTTATCCTATGTCAAGCTCGTCAAAAAACAAAAACAAAAATGAAACAACTTCCCCCCCTCTATTTTGAATCAATTCCTTCGTCTAGTATTTGAAGCTTCGTTTCATTCACCTTTGCAGTTGGAGGAAATGAATCTTGGGGGGAAATTCTTCTAGCCTCTGGACTTCATGCTGAAGTTGAGCCAATAACATCTTAAGCTAGGGGCTAAGTCCCAACCATGCGTTGGGAAGTCACAAGCATAGTTTTCTATGGTCCAAACTTGTGTAAAAATGAAACTAGCTACCTAAAGCATAGTTTCCTTTGGTTCAAGCTTGTGTAGAAAATGAAACCAGGCCCAAGCATAGTTTTGTTTTGTTTTAAATCTTGCATAAAAATGAAAACAATCTTGAGCTTAGTCTTTGTTCTTTCTCATTCTCGTAAATACATGAGAATAAGTTACCGAGCTTAGTCTTTGTTCTTTCTCATGCTCGTAAATACGTGAGAATGTAACCAAGTATACTTTTATCACCTTTTCAGACTCATAAAGGTTACATGAAAAAGGAACCACCTGGAGTCACCTTTAAGCTCTTTTAAGACACTCTAAACATGAAAAGATTATCGAGCGACCTTTTTCTTTTCACCCTCGTTAAAGTATTAGAAAGTGTGTCTATTGAGCGATAGTTTATCTCTTTTTCGGTCTCATCAGACTACTTTTCAAAAAATGAACTGAGAGAGTTCTCTTTAAGTGTTTTTTAGACTCTATAAACATGAAAAACCCCCTAGTTTTCTATCTTTGGACTCGTTAAACAAGCATCGAAAGACCCATATGGGACTCCTTCTTAGGGTTTGTTAAATATACTCTAAAGGACTCATCTGAAGGATGAGCTTACATTACAAGCATATGTTATCCTCCTCAAGCTTGTGTAAAAATAAAGAGGTACTCGCCAGAAATGGTGGGGGAAAAATTGGGAAAGAAATGTGTCTAAACATGTATTCCATGGAAGAGTCGCTTTTGAATATGACACCCTTTCACTTGATTTGTGTCTGGGTTGGAAAATCCACTTGTCTCTTGATCATACTCCTTATAATATTACAAATTGGTCTATGATCCCTATTGTTGAGTCAGTGTTTCCAAGACAGTTGTCGTGTCATCAATATGTTCAAAGAGAAGTCCAACCCAGAAATCCTTTTATTGCATCGACCATTTCTGCAGTCCTTAATCCTTCTATTGCGTCGACCATCCCTGAGTTAGTCCTAAATCACATGTTACTCTAATCCACTTCAAATATTGTTATCCGTTTCATGTAATTGATGGGGGATACATTAAGGCCCTCTTGTGACAAGCCTTTTCCTTTCGACTTCAACTCATTATCCAGGAATTAGAATTTGAAACTAATTGGTACCTTGTAACTTTCATGCCTCAATGGAAGGTTTCCTCACTTTCGACAATGGGTTTTCATTATCGACCCATGATCGGGAGATTCCACCGAGTGTTTGACCTCATCTCATTGATTCACATTCGTTGGATTGTACTAGTGTACCTTGGGAGTCATTGACATTAATGGTGTTTTCCCTTGCACTTGTTAACAGTATTCACTAATGATCAGTAATCAAGTGGTTTCTACCATGTTCAACTTCAACACATGTATTCGCATGGTTAGATTCGTGCTATAGAGTGGTGGAGATGAAGACCTTGAATATTTTCTCATAGATTCAGGTTGCAATGGAGTATATTTAGGTTGTACTATTGCATAGATCCACATTGTATGTCTCGTGGCTATGTTCAAATTTGAGTCTTTAACACACAGATCCACACTATATTTTTTGGTGGCTATGTTCAGATTTGAGTCATATTGGCATGGATCCACAGTGTATGTTTTGTGGCCATGACCTGTCTTACTTGACACGGATCTTCGCATGTTGACATTTATGCTTTGAGTCATTTTTATTTTCAGTATGGAAATGCCTACCTTAGCGATGATATATTATTGTACTGTATTTCCTTGTTTGTTGGCAGGTTTCTGATCGACTGTTCCTTCTTCCCTACACACACTCGACAAAGTATTTCAGCTATCACTCTGTTCTAACTTCATACTTTGGGGGGATCTTTGTTACACATTATTTTCATCATCTCTATGACTGTTAATGAGGTAAACCTATCTGTTTCCTTCAGAGGGGTCAAAAACCTGAATTCTTGAAGAAAGAAGGGAGAAGAACTTTCCGTGAGAGAAGAAGTTATATTTTCCTTTGTAAAAACCCTATTAAAGAGGATTTACATAGGCTTCTCTATACATAGGGTGCATAAATGCCTGTTTTCTAAATTTTTTCTGCCTTAGGAAATGTGACACATACCTCAGGAAACGTGTCATGTATTTAGGTGGTTTTTTCGACACATGGTTTTTGCCGATGGTTTATATTTCCGGTTAAGGAATTAGGGTTTTGGACTAATCCAAGTCATTGGGTTAGGGTTTTGGATGCCGCTGGCTCCTATATGTATATTGTATTGTAAACAATGTAACACAATGTATGAATATAATATATGCTGGTTTTCCTGGTTTGGGTTTCCAGGGGAAAAATATCTGTGTAATGTTTGCATTTTCCATTGTATCTTTTCTATTCTTTTCTGAATATTTGTTTATAGTAGACATTGTACAAGGTTAGAATTTACAAGTATTATGTGCAATAATTTGATGAATGTTAAGAATGAATGAGAAATGGATGCATGGATCTGAATGGGAGGTTTCCTGTCTATTCTGTTCCTTTTAACTTTGCATGAAACATATCGTCTCTGTGATTATCACGGTGTCTATGGTGAGACCTTATTTAGTCCTTGAAGATTGAGTATGTTGGTTCCTATGGGGTATTTGTTGGTAAATACTTTCGAACCATGGGATGAAACCCATAGATAGTAATTGATTCCATTGTCGGGACATGAATGTTTTGTGCACATGATGAAGAAATGACATGGCATGGAAACCCTCACGGGAGGAGATAAAAGAATGGATATTTGAGAAGGAGGATGAGTTCATGCGATGAGATACCAATAACATGAATATAAACATCAAGCAATGGAAACAAAGGTACACATACACACATCTACATGAAATTTTCTTTTTTGAGTTCCCTTGTTTATTGCATGAGTGGATAAAGAGACAAACATATCTTAAATCTATATGGAGAGCCTAAGAACCACTAGTTTGGGACCAAGATGCAGTCAATAGGTTGATATATATGGATAATAAGTGGTCCAAGTCCATTTAGTTTTGGTTTGAGAGTGTGAAAAAAGAGTATATTGTTGAGTTTATTGTTGAATGTAGTGAGTATTTTTGTAGTGCCAAAATAAATTTTGCATCCAACCCTAAAAGGATATTGCTGGAAGAAATCCCTTTATGGATAAAAATGTTGTTCGTAGAGAAAGGGATAATTCACATGGAGACCGATAACATGGTAGAGTAAACCCCCCTACGCGGATCGGTGGAGATGTAAAGAATGGGGGAGAAGAAAAGATGAATGAAAGAGTGGATCCAAAAGAATATGAGATGATATGAAAAGAGAATTGATCCATAAGAGAAGAGGAGAAGAAGAGATGAGTGATACACAAGAAGATATAAGCTAAGGATGTGAGTCAATTAAACAAGAAAAGAAAAGAAAGCAAGGGGCGATGAATGAGTAGAAAGATCCAAGATGAAGAGAAAATAAACTACACTAGGAGGATGTGTGGGAGAAATATTTGTGTCAGAGAGAAGTGAAAAAAAGGAGAGGCGATAGAAGAGATGTGATAATAGGGGTGTTTCCTAGTGAGAGATGCAATTACATTAGAGGAATATGGGGTGCATAGTAGTAGTTATAATGCAAAAAATGATAGTGATGGAGCCCTCCAATAAGGAGCAAAGACCTTGGAAATTATGACAAGGATTATGTGACTAGATATAGAGAGCTCTCTTTTGGATCCACCACCAAAGAAGAAAAAAGAGTATGGAGGAACCCCCTCTTTAAACCACCCCCCTTGCATATTTTTCATCAATAAGAAAGAACCAAAGAAAGTACGGAGGTGAGAGTGTTGAAAGATTGGGTTGGTTGTCATTGATGTCAACCCTTGAAGCAAGTCTGGTAGCGAATTACAATAGCCCCCAAGGTATGTTCATGGAACCCAAAATTGATCGAGGAATAAAGACATCAAAGTCAATGTACTTGCAAGTAAGACTATCATAGATGGATATTATGCATCATGTCGTTTCCAGTGATATTTGGCACGCCACGTGGCTCTTTACAGTTAAGGAAATATGGCTTTGTAAGGTTAGAGAACCCTCAAGAATAATTTAGAAACCCCTAGAAGGTCAATAAGAAGTCAATTATTCCAGAAGCTCCTACAAAGTCATCAAGAAGTTTTCTAGTCAAAGTGGTTGCAACAAGAAGTTAGTTATGGGTAAAGTAGTTGTAGAAAATAAATTATGAGTTACTAAGTATGGGTAAAGTAGTTGCAACAAGAATGTGGGTTAGCCCTAGAAGAAGGAAAATGGGTAAAACTACTACAAGATTGGACCTAAAGGAAGACACTTGGGAAGTATAAATAAGATATCAAGAGACTCCCATTAGAAACCTATTGAACACATTGAATATATATCTTGTGAAAGGTTTTTGGTAGAAATTTTATTGACAAATATGAGGTTGTGAAAATATGACGTAGCGAAGGATGAGTGATCGAAATTTTTTGTGATTGTAGAGGAGAGTGAGGGTTTTTATGAAAAAACTTAATTTAGCTGACCCTTGTGGGTCATACTACTGATGTCCCGCGAGGCACCCTGGGAAGTATACTAATGTCATGCTGTATGAGGCATATTTGTAGAGGTACACTACTGGTGCACTTGTTATTTGTACATGGCACACATTTTTGGGTATTTTTGTTGAGGCATATCTTGTGTCATATAGTACATGTTTGAGGTAGTTTGGTTTAGATGTATTGTTGAATATATTGGTACAATCTCATGATTCATAACAATGAGAATTTGATACATGGTTGATGCGATATCTCATTATAATTGGTTTATGGATGTTGGTACATGTATGAAACATGATTATAGAGATATATTTGTGATGATAGGTACATGGTTTGAGATATACACTTGTGATAGTGGGTATGAGATCTATGTGATCAGATCTGATTGGTTGATGAGATTGATGTGAAAAGTTTTACAATGAAATGTTTTATAGTGATAGAATTGTCAGAGTCTGTGGTAGTGATAGTTTGGTCTCCATTTATATTTCATGGCAGTAGGATGGGGCAAGGAAAGGGCATTGTATCCTCCTTCCAGTTGGTGCTAGAAAATTGAGGGAGTTTTAGCTTCCTCCAGGTTGGAGCTTGAGAAACTAGGGGTTTGGAGCCTCCTGCCATTTGTAGCTGGAAAACAAGAAAGTTGGTGCTTCATATGAATTTATTTTTTCTGACCTATAAGAAAATAATTCTGTGGTTTTCTCCCACATTGGGTTTCCATGTAAAATTATGGTGTACTGTGTACTTATGTGTTTGATTATTGTTCACTTCTTATTTATATTTCTCATGATATTTTGAATGCTATTGATGAACTGCTCATAAAGTTAAATGATACATATTGTGCTTAAAAGTAATAAATTTCTCATACTGATTCACCCCCCCTCTCAGTATTCCAACAATTGGTATTAGAGCAGGTCATTCAAGAAGCAGTCTAACCACTAGAAGGAGATCATGGATTATGCTAAGATTGGGGTACCACAATTTGATGACCAAGACTATGCCTTCTGGAGTAGAAGGATGAAAAATTATGTACAAGCACATGGATTTAATGTATGGTGAGCAGTAGTAGATGGATACAAAGAACCAACCACTCCCCCAACCAATAAGGACAAAAATAAACTTGAAGAAAAAAATTCAAGGGTTATAAATGCTATCCTGAATGGTTTGACTAAATCAATACATGTCAAGGTTATGCACTTTGAATCCAAAAAAGAAATTTGGGAAAAACTTCAAAACATATACAAAGGTGACGCCAAAGTCAAGGGAGATAAACTTCAAACCCTTAGAGCCAAGTTCAAGCAATTGAAGATGAAGGAAGATGAAGACATTGTAGCTTACTTTCTATGAGTCGATGAAGTAGTGAATTATATCAAAGGTTTAGGAGACAACATGAAGGAAGATTTTGTTGTTCAAAAGGTACTAATATCTCTACCAATGAGATTTAATTCAAAGCTTTCATCTCTAGAAGAAAGGGTGGAACTAGCTACATTGACCATGGAAAAGTTACATGGGATACTCATAGCTTATGAGATGAGAATAGAGAAATATAATCCAGTCATGAAGGAAGAAAAATTCAAGGCATATAAGAAGAGAAAGAATAAGAGAAAGCAAAATCCAAATGTAGATTATAGTTGCAGCCATGATTCAGTGGAAGATGAAGAAATGAAAAACTTCGTCAGAAATTTGAAAAGAGGAACCAGAAAATACAAAGGTATGCTTCCATTGAAATGTTTTGATTGTGGTGGTATTGGTCAATTTTCCTCTAAATGTGGTCATAATAATAAGGAAAGTGATGAATAAGAAGACCCTAAAAAGAAAAAGAAAAATCAAAAGGGTAGAAGAAACAAAAATAAATTATTCAAGAAAAGTCTTTTGCACCAAGGAAGATAGTTTATCATCAGATGAGGATGAAGACATTGACAGTGATACAAAAGGATTACTCTTCATGGAAGTAGAATATTCTGAAGAAGATTCTAAAGAAGAAGGAGAAGTTCATCTCATAGCAGAATTAATCAGTGCCCTACAAGAGATAAATATTGAAAGAAAGAAAATCAAGTCACCCAAGGAATAACTAAAAGGGAAGGAAGGATCTCAAAATTACAACTTCGAAAAGTTAAAAATTCAAGTAGAAGAAGAAAAAAAATTTAAAGAAGTACTCAGAGGTTAGTTAGAGTAAAAGGACAATATGATCGAAGGCTTGGAAGTAGAAATAATCACTCTAAGAAAAGATCTTCAAAAAAAGGACATGCAGTAGAAAAACACCAAAATATTGGATGAGATCATTAGTAGTCAAAGGCCATGCTATGACAGATCCAGGCTAGGATATAACTAGATAGAGAAATGCTCAATTTCCAAGACAACGAAACAAAGAAGCTATGTGGAAACAATAAGAGGCTCTCCTAAGAAGGAAGAAGGAACAGATATCCAAGACGAATATTACAAATACACTACACCACCCAGAAGATTTATAATTCAGAATCAATAGCAACCATTAATAAAAATACCTAGAAAAATATGAAGGATTCAGAAGAGCAGTGCCATTCAGAAGATCTTCCACCCCTAGGTATCAAACTATTTTTCTTGGTTTATGTTATTCATGTAATAAGTTTGGACACAAAGAAGTGAATTTTAGAGCCAATACCAAGAACAAAATAAACTATGAAGGATACAGAAGAAATGGTTATCCAAGAAGGCCTCATGAAGCATAGAGAAAAATCTACAACATATATGAATCCTTGAGTGTTGAAGTAGAATGTTATAAGTTTAACAAATTTGAACACTGACCAAAGATTGTAGGTTGACTATTCCTCCTAGAGAATCACAACAAAATATCAACAATCATAGACAAGAACCACAAAGGATATGGATAAGGAAGCATGATCAATCCAACACTGAAGAATGCACACTTTCCTTACAATATCAACATAGGAAACGTGGATGGTATTTTGACAGTGGTTTCTCAAAGCATATGATAGGTGATAAGGACAGGTTTCTAACATTGAACAAGGAAAGAGATGCACCAATTTCATTTGGGAATGACATCTCAACCATAATTATAGGAAGAGACACAATAAATCTTGGAAGCAAGGATGCCATGGTAGAAAATTTTCTACTAGTCAAAGACATGAAGCACAATATACTAAGTGTAATTCAAAATTGTGATCAAGGACACATGATTATGTTTGACTCAGAAAAATGTGAGATAAGGAAAGCATGATCAGGAATGTTGGTGGCTACAACTGTAAGTACTCCAAGCAACATATATGTACTAAATGAGATGAGAAAATAAATATGTTTCCTAGGAAAGGATGATGAAAGTTTCCTCTGACACAAAAGAATGGGCCACACAAATTTTGATAATCTTGTCAAAATAAACAGAAATGAAGTGATAAGAGAAATTATCGAGATCTTGAAGCCAACAAATACTCTATGAAAGCATTGTCTACAGGGAAAACAAACTAGGACCAATTTCAAATCAAAGGAGTACTCCACAACAAAACCTCTAGAGATTGTACATACAAATCTATGTGGACCGAAAAGAACAAAGGGATTGAATGGTAAAAATACTTTATGTTATTGGTTGATGATTATACAAGGATGACTACAATTTGCTTTCTTAGGAAGAAGTCAGAGGCATTTGGACACTTCAAGATATACAAGAAAATGGTTGAAACTGAGACATAATATAAAATCAAGTGTTTGAGATCAGACAATGGAGGAGAGTTTACATCAAAGGAATTCATAGATTTCTGTAGCGAACATGGGATAAAGAGACAATTCTTAGTAGCCAGGACACCGCAACAAAATGGAGTTTTCAAAAGGAAGAACAGAACGGTACATGACATGGCCTGAACCATGTTGAAAGATTCCAAGTTGAAGGACGTATTTTGGGTACAAGTAGTACATACAACAGTTCATATCCAGAACAAAAGAATGCTTAGAAATAACAATGAGAAAACTCCCTACGAACTATGGAAAGGAAGACTAGAAAATGTCAAGCATTTTAGAGTGTTCAGAAACAAATGTTATATCAAAAGGGAAGATGGAAGGATTGAAAAATATGACTCTTAATTTGATAAAGACATACTGGTTGGGTACTCAAGCAAAAGAAAATCATACAAATGCTTCAATCTAAGACTCAACATAATAGTGGAAAGCATCAATGTGACGATTGTTTATTTTTCAATAAGGTAGGCTCAAGCATGAAGTTCATTCCATTTTTAGCATTTTACTTAAACCATATACAATTTTTTGCAAAAACCGAGATCACAAGAAGAAACACCATGCACAAGTACACAAGAAGTATCCTTGGAAACCCTTCTCAACAAGGGAAGAAAACACAACCAATCCTTTGCTATATTCTTCAAGAGAAAGACCTCCCACACCATAAAACTAGCACACAAAAGGGTGCTCACAAACCCTAGAAGACTAGCGCCCAAGAGAGGTGAGCACTTTTCTAAAGAACAAGTGTTTGATGAAATTTCCAAACTCACACTTGCGATATGATTCCTAAATGGGGAATTTACCTTTATTTCTATTAGATTGAACTTGTCAACAATAGTTTCTATTGGCACAATAGGGCCGACCTCAATAACTTAGAATATAATTAATAATTACCATATTAATTATCTTTCACTTTATGGTGAGGCCGACTTGTACCCTTTACATCAAAAATAGGGTTACAGGGAAGTCTAAATCTTGTACAATATAGAAAGGGATATCATACACCCATTAGTGCTCAACCACTAGGGGAACATCCATCTGTGCTCAGCCACAGGGATGTCCACATCTCTATCTCATTGTGTCTCACAAGAGAATCACACTTACTAGTGCTCAACCACTAGGATCACGTTCACCTATGCTAAGTTATAGGCACATCCAACCTAACATATCTCTTTCTCACTGCGTCTCATAGGATAATCACACTCACTAGTACTCATCCACTAGGATCACATTCTCCTGTGCTCAACCATAGACACATCTAACTCAACATATCTCTTTCTCACTACGTCTCATAGGAGAATGATCCATATTTTATGAGAAGAATGAAATGAATACAGATTATTAAAATATGCTTAACACAAAATAACAGAGATACAATAACATTGGCTTTCTATTCAATAAGGAAATAAGCTAAAATTGTAAAATGCAGCGGAAAACAAGCTTGCTGGAATGGTGGCGGCTTATCTCTAAGAAGAAATGTGACCGCTACGCTCATTCGCAAGAAGATGACTACAATGAGGCTCTCAAGTTCTTTTTACAATAAACAAGATAGTAAAAAACCATAGACATCCAAAAACCTAACCCTAGGATATGAATCACCAAAATTCATGTGGGCCCCGTTTGGGTAAGTTAGTACATCAACTTTTCGGGGTCATAACGTTTGCATACAATATCCATTTTAGGTGCATGATAGCCCATTGGAAAGGCCTAACTGAGAAGAATGATTTTAGACTGGACCAAGTCAATGATATTAGTGGTCACCTGGGCCCCAAATCCCCAAAAAAAGTTGTTTAGGGCCTCAAAACAACCCCCGAAGTTTGGAACCCAAAAAACTGTCGAACAATTGCCAAGGTGGAAAACTGTTTTTCGAGCCAGTGGAATAGGTGGGTGGCCACAAATATCCACCTAGATAAATCCTCCCTCCTTAGGAAGAAATGGTCTCCATTGCATTGAGTTCCCCCATCATATGAATAAATTTCTGCTGAATTTGGCCTCGAGTGAGCCACTTGCCTTGGTGCAGGAGCTACCCTACTTTGATGGCTCAATAAAGTTGGATCCTTTGTTGTTGAGTGACCTTGATCTGTGTTGCCACAATATGATCACTATATTCCTATTGCATGCAGTCAAGGTTGATATCTTTTGGTGTCAACTACTTTTCTATCGCCGAGGAGTCCAATAATGGTGGGAAATATGGCCGAAGGAGAGCCACATTGAAGACTGGGTGCAGGCCAAGCAAGGAAAGGGGGAATGTTGAGCTCAAAAGAATTTTCTCCCACAACCTTGGTGATGGCGTATGGCCCATAACAAAGTGGGAGAAGCTTCCGATGGGGCCCTGTAAGCCATTTTTTTTGCAAGTGCAACCAAACTTTGTTGCCCACCTGAAAAGTATGTGGAACCCGATGTTGATCATGGCGCTGCTTGTACTTGGCATTAGAATTATGTAGAATATCCTAAACCTATTGGAGGATGTGTTGGATGTGTTGGGTATGTGTTATATTCTTTGCACGAGTAGTAGTGTCTGAGTGCCTGCGTCGGGCGCGCGGGGGCAGCGCCCCCGAAATTTTTTTTTTTGGGCCGACATATTTTCGCCGATTTCGGGCCGACATATTATCGCCGGGCCGACATATTTCCGGGACCCCATGATATTAGGTGGTTTTCGGCACATGGTTTTTGCTGATGGTTTTCTATTTTCGGTTAAGGAATTAGGGTTTTGGACTAATCCAGGTCATTGGGTTAGGGTTTTGGATGCCGCTGGCTCCTATATGTATATTGTATTGTAAA
>ML781075.1:143642-194996 GCA_009831015.1 Picea engelmannii
AGAAGTTCTCTTGGTGTAGAGGATCCATGGGCATTGCTGCCCTGGATTGTTGACTATGTAACCCTGTAACCCCCTGTGTGCAAAGAAAACAACAAGTGGGAGAATGTTGGGCATGTGTTATATTCTTTGCACGAGTAGTAGTGCCTGAGCGCCTGCGCCAGGCGTGTGGGGGTTCGGGGGCAGCGCCCCCGAAATTTTTTTTTTGGGCCGACATATTATCGTCGGGCCGACATATTTCCGGGACCACATGATATTAGGTGGTTTTCGGCACATGGTTTTTGCCGATGGTTTTCTATTTCCGGTTAAGGAATTAGGGTTTTGGACTGATCCAGGTCATTGGGTTAGGGTTTTGGATGCCACTGGATCCTATATGTATATTGTATTGTAAACAATGTAACACAAGTATATCAATATAATATATGCTGGTTTTCCCAGTTTGGGTTTCCAGGTGAAAAATCTCTGTGTAATGTTTGTATTTGCCATTGTATCTTTTCTGTTCTTTTCTGAATATCGATTGCAGTAGATATTGTACAAGGTTAGAATTTACAGGATCCACTCAATGAACCAGTTGGCTTTGTCAGCTTTTGATGGAGTAGGGGATGATTTGATTGTGGTGGTCACCAGGGGTAGTGAAACATCCGTGGGGCCCAATGGTTGGAATCCCAACCCCACCTGAAAGGGGCTATGGCTAGTTGAGCTATGAAGGGCTCGGTTGTAGCTATGCTAGACATAGAAAATAATATCATCCCATGTGCAAGGGTTCTTGAAATTATACATGCGCAGGATATGCATGATCATTCAATTTACGACCTCAGTTTAGCCATTTTTCTGGGGGTGGAAGGACATGGATTTGGTAAGCTTCATGTCCAGCATTGACTAGAGGCTCGACCACAATGTGCTGAGAAATTGACTATCCCAATATGAGACAATGGTTTTTGGGATTCCAAAATGTACCCATACTTTTTCAAAGAAGATCTTGGCATAGGCCTCTACTGTGATGCTCTTCTTACAGGAGACCATAATCTCCATATTAGAAAAGCGATCAACAACCACAAAAACATAGTCATTTCCCCACTTGGTGGATGGGAGGCTTGACATGTAGTCCATTGAGATGGATTCCCATGGCCTTTTAGGAGTAGCCAGAAGGGTGTACAATCCCTATTTCTTAGTGGTAGGCTTGGAAATAGTGCATGCAGTGCAGGACCTGATATACTTGCTGAACTCCTATCGATGTTTCGGCCAGTAGAAATGTTGCTGCAACATTTCCACTGTCTTTTTGACACCGAAGTGTCCTGCCACCTGACTATAGTGGGCTTCGCAGATCATCTTTTCTCACTCACTTGATGGAATGCAGAGATGGCCCAGATGACACAACAACCCATCCTGAAGATGGAAATTATCGACAACTACCTTTGCGCCCAACATTTTGTAGGTGGTGGTGAAGCCCAAGTCTATCTCATAGAGTTGGGGCCATCCAAAGGTATCATGGTCGCAAGTGTGTAGTACCATGGTGAGTTCCAGGACTGGAGGTATGATGAGGAAATCAACAACGTAGTTGGTGCTTCTTGTTTTATACTTGAGGTTGAGGTGGAATTGCTGCAAGTATGTGGACTAGTTCTGATGGAGGTCATTCTGCAATTTTCCTTGTGTCTGCATGAACTCTAGTGGCTTATGATCAGTGTAGATGACTGTCTCCTTCCCAATAATGTAATGTCTCCACTAGATATAGGATTTCACATTGGAGTACATTTCTTTTTCGTAAGTAGGGTACTTACGAAAAACATTTGATAGTGTCTCACTATGATAGGCCACAAGATGGCCATGTTGAGTGAGAATGACACCCAAAATATAGTCTGAGGTATTTGCATCAATCTCAAAGGGATGTTGCAGGTCCGGTAGTGAAATTATTGGGGCTGAGCACAAACACTGCTTCAATACATATAAAACTTCTTGTTGGGACCAACCCCACACAAATTTCACCTTATCACCACCCCTAGTTATTTGGCTGATGGCCCATGCAATATGGGAGAATCCAAACATGAACCCATGGTAGAAATTGGCAAGGCCCAAGAAGTTGCGAAGCTCAGTGAGTGTGGTTGGGGATGGCCAGTCACAGATGACTTGGATCTTGGCTGGATTCACATGTACGTCATGCTGATAAACGATGTGTCTCAGGTAATGGACCATATCCATGCCGAAGGGGCATTTTTCCAAGTTGGCGTATAGCTTGTGATATCGTAGGGTGAGCAGAACTTGTTGAATATGCTACAAGTGTTCTGCCCAAGTCTTGCTGTAAATGAGAATGTCATCCAGATACACCACTACAAAATTATTGGTGAATGGTCATAGGATATCGTTCATCATCCTGATTAAAGTGGCTCGATCATTTGTCAAGCCAAAGGGCATGACCAACCATTAAAAATTACCTTCCTTTGACATGAAGATGATCTTCCATACATATTTTTGTTCTATTGGGATCTGGTGGTAGCTAGACTTTAGATCAATCTTATTGAAGTATTTGGCTCCTGTGAGCTGATCAATGAGGTCGTCAATTCAGGGAATCAGGTATCGGTTTCTAATTGTGATTTTATTTAGAGATTGGTAATCAATGCAGAGTCACCGTTTCCATATTTCTTCTGTACCAACACGATTGGGCTCCCACAAGGTGATGAGATGTGACATATGTGCCCTAGTTCTTGGATCTTCCACTTGATATCCTCATTCTCTAATAGAGAGTGGCAGTAGACTAGCCCATTGGGTAGCGGTGCGTCGGGGGTCATATCGATGGGGTGCTTGACCTGACAGTGCATAGGTACCCCAGTAGGTGAGGAGAAAATCTCTGAGTATTCTGCCACGAACTTATATACTTGCTTCTCATATGTGGAGAGGTCAGCTGCGGAGACCCTAGATGTGGCTGTAATATTTCACTCATTCTGAGAGTGAATCACGAAGAAGACAAACTTCCCCGTCTGAGAGATGACCTTCCTGCATTTCTTGGCAGTGATCAAGGAAATAGCACTAGGAGGGACTGCCTCGGGTATCCTGTATGATTTCTTGTTCAAATGAATAATAACACTACGAGGCCTAGACTCATATACAACATGAAATTTCCATAAATAAGGTTTCCCCAAAAGAACATTACAAAATTTTAGAGGAGAAACATTACAAAATACCTCATCTTTGAAGGGCTTGATGCCGTATGAAAGTTGACAGTGTTGGCTGATGCAAATATTGCTTCCTTGGTGGAGCCATCTAATGGTGTAGGGTTGTGGGTGCATGGTTGTCAACAGGGCCAACCCTCTCTAAGATGAGGTTCTTCTGGATACCACTATCAATGATGAAGTGAAATGGGGTGCCTTTTACCCACATCTATGAATGGAAGAGACAGTCACCTTCTTCTGGCTCGTCTCGTTCACTAGGCTGGAGCATGGTGGTAGCAATAGTGGCACTGGGTTCCACATCAATGATCCATCTTCCCCTTTCTGGTTCTGACTCAGAGTCATAACCTGCATCTGATTCAGAGTCAGAACCTACATCTGATTCAGAGGCTTTCACTTCCACCACCACCGACTACTTTGAGTGACAATCAACAGTGTTATGCCAAGGGACCTTATGGAAGTCACACCACTTCTCGATATCTTTCTTTGTCTTTTCAATGTCCTTCTTTTCTTGAATCTTGAACTTGTTGTCCTGATATTGTCCATATTTTCTCTGTCCTTTGTTCTATGGGTTGGGGCTGCCCTTTCCTAGATTTTGTTGTGAGGAATTCCCAGGCCCAAATTGTCGCGTCTTTTGTTTGAGCTTCTGCTCGATTTTGACGACATATTGGTAGGCCGCGCCCAAGGATGAGATGTCCAAAAATTCCATTTCGGTCTGGATGTATCTATGCAGAGCACCATGATACTTGAGCACCAAATGTCGCTTTGAATCTTTGATACCCAGCTTGGTGTGCAAGGTATGGAAGATATTTTTGAACTCTGGCACTGCTTGGCCTCTTTCTTACCGTAGTGTGGTCCATTTGGTATACAAGTTGTCATAAATTTTTCCAGGGTAGTATTGTTCCTTAATATCATTCTCGAGGGATTCCTAGGTGGCCACGACTGTAAATAATGAGGGTTCCTCTGTTTTCTTTTTCTCACGTAAAGTTTCGCACCAATTTTTGACATGGGGAATGACTTTGAGGAGCATAAAAGTAATCTTTTCTCTATTCGAAAAGTTATGGATAGAAAAATACCCTTCTATTATATTCAACCACTTGTCTACAACATTTTCATATGTATGACCTTCAAATATAGGAATATCAAAGTTCTTTTGTACCTTGAAGGGGGTGGCACCTCTGCTCGAGGAAGATGTGTCGCTTGTTGGTAGTTTCCGAAGGATTTGCTTGAAAATATCCATCATATCGTTCCTATGTTGCATGAAGGATTCCTCAAGCAAAATTTTGAAAGGATCTCTTGTCCCTTCATCTATCTTTTCTCCTACCATGAGAGGTCACTTGGGCATGTGATAGCTTTTTTCCTTAAGCGAAACAAGCTTGAGACCCAATTCTTTGTACCCTGACTTCGTTGGGGACATGAATTAAGGCGACAAGGATCAAACTGCTCTGATACCACTGTTTGCAAAGATTCCTTCCTTGGTGGAGCCATCTAATGGTGTAGGGTTGTCAACAGGGCCAACCCTCTCTAAGATGAGGTTCTTCTGGATACCACTATCAATGATGAAGTGAAACAGGGTGCCTTTTACCCACATCTGTGAATGGAAGAGACACTCACCTTCTTCTGGCTCGTCTCGTTCACCAGGCTGGAGCATGGTGGTAGCAATAGTGGCACTGGGCTCCACATCAATGATCCATCTTCCCCTTTTTGGTTCTGACTTAGAGCCAGAACCTGCATTTGATTTAGGGTCAGAACTTAAATCTGATTCAGAGGCTTTCAATTCCTCCACCACCGACTGCTTTGAGCGACAATCAACAATGTTATGCCAAGGGACCTTATGGAAGTCACACCACTTCTCGATATCTTTCTTTGTCTTTTCAATGTCCTTCTTTTCTTGAATCATGGACTGGTTGTCCTGATATTGTCCATCTTTTCTCTGTCCTTTGTTCTATGGGTTGGGGCTACCCTTTCCTAGATTTTTTTGTGAGGAATTCCCAGGCCCAAATTGCTGCGTCTTTTGTTTGAGCTTCTGCTTGATTTTGACGACATATCGGTAGGACGCGCCCAAGGATGAGATGTCCAAAAATTCCATTTCAGTTTGGATGTATCTATGCAGAGCACCGCAATACTTGAGCACCAGATGTCGCTTTGAATCTTTGATACCCAACTTGGTGCACAAGGTATGGAAGATGTTTGTGAACTCTGACACTGCTTGGCCTCTTTCTTACCGTAGTGTGGTCCATTTGGTATACAATTTGTCATAAATTTTTCCAGGGTAGTATTGTTCCTTAATATCATCCCTGAGGGATTCCTAGTTGGCCACGACTGTAAATAATGAGGGTTCCTTTGTTTCCTTTTTCTCACGTAAAGTTTCCCACCAATTTTTGACATGGGGAATGACTTTGAGGAGCGCAAAAGTTATGGATAGAAAAATACCCTTATAGTATATTAAACCACTTGTCTACAACATTTTCATCTATATGACCTTAAAATATAGGAATATCAAAGTTCTTTTGTACCTTGAAGGGGGTGGCACCTCTGCTCGAGGAAGATGTGTCCCCTCTTGGTAGTTGTCGAAGGATTTGCTTGAAAATCTCCATCATCTCATTCCTATGTTGCATGAAGGATTCCTCAAGCAAAATTTTGAAAGGATATCCTGTCCCTTCATCTATCTTTTCTCCTGCCATGAGAGGTCACTTGGGCATGCGATAGATTTTTTCGTTAAGAGAATTAAGCTCGAGACCCAATTCTTTGTACCCTGACCTCATTGGGGACATGAATTAAGGCGACAAGGATCAGATTGCTCGGTGTAGGAATGGATTTGCATTTAGTCATATTGAACTTCTTTAATATTCCCATTGTATATTTTCCTTGACTCAAGAAAATATCATTAGTCCTCTGTCGTACTTCTTATCCCAAGTAGTAGTGCATCATACCCAGATCCTTCGTCTCGAAATCAGAATTCAAAGCTTTCTTGTATCCAACAACACGAATTCCTGAATAAGTCATCAAAATTAGGATCTCATCACCAACAATGCAATAATATAGGTTTGGATCAACAACACTCTTGCTGAAACCCAAACTCATCAAGAATCCATCCATATGATGTAGTTTCCAACTCATGGATGGTAGTATGGATCGAAGTGTATCGGGCTTACTAGATCAAGTGTCTCATAATAGAAAACTCCCTCTGTTTGTGGGAATCCTCTGGCTACAGTTATCACTTTGTATTTATCGACACTTCCATCAACTGCATGCTTGATATTATAGATCCACTTGGAAGTCACCACATACTTCCCTTCTGGTCTCAAAAGAATATCTCATACATCATTCTTTAAGATATACTGGTATTTTTTTGTCATGGCCTCTTTCCATACATTTTCACCCATCGCTTCTCCATGACAAGAAGGATCAGAATCAATGAAGTGGCTCATGGATGAAGGGTAGCTCGAAAATATCTTTTGATCTCTCGAGATGTGCCTTGAGGGTATTGTATGTTCCTCTACCTCTTGTAGAGTTTTTCGAGCCTAGGCATGCCTTTTATTCCCTACTACAATATCTCTGGGCATATCAACTAGAGCAACTGGAATGACTAGAATAATGTTTGTCTCCCTTTGAATTGCTGAAGGGGGAGAAGGTATTGTTTCACTATCAATCTCCATATGAGATTCTTTGGATATTTGACATGTTATCTCTTCTTCAAAGGGACCATCTCTGCTTGTCTCAATCTTTCTCTGACTAGGGATGTAGATCTGATATGTCTTTGAAGATTCAGTGTTATCCCATAAATGTATCCTTTCTCCCTGAAGGGTCTATCTTGGGCCTATTCTCTTTGGGTACATGAAAATACACTGGGCACCCAAATATTCTGAAGTGTTCAATCTCGAGATTCACTCCGGTGGAGGCTTCTTTGGGAGTTATGTTTCTTCAAAATCTAGTGAAGACTCATGTTCTGAACATATACAGTGTCATGCATGCTTCTTCCCACAAAATTGTAGAAGGATTCTGATAATGCATTATTGCATTGGTTGCCTCAATGATGGTTATGTTCGTCCTCCTTCTCAAATAGTTTTGACTCTCTATGAAGTTTGAAGTATAACCATCTTCCTTTTTTTTTAACCTTCCTAGGACAAGAAAACAAACGAAAGGAAACAAGACAAAAATATCTCCTAAAGGAGAATAATGAGTACATCTCTAGAATCAAAACAATTTAAGGATTGTTGTCACAACTACAACACCTACTTGTAATGCAGAAAAATTTAGAAATGTAGGTTAGAGGCATGATAATTAAAACAATCAAACCTGGAGTCTTTAATTGCAGTTTGTTGTTCCTCTGAATGCATGGAGATCCCTCTGGATTCATGAATTCAACAAAGGTTCCTTCCTCCTGTAACTACCCTCATGATAATAATACAAATAATATATACAAGTGCATACATGAGGGTGCTTATATGTTGATGTATTCATATCCTTGAAGTCTTGGCTTCCAGGAATTGAGTTTGCTTGATCCACCAAGGTTGTCTTCAATCATGATTCCATTCATCATATTTTTAGATTCTTTACAAACCCTTTTCAACTAGGCTAGAAAACCTAATATCTAGTCTAGGCTAGAAATTTTAGGTTTTGTTGGGCTTATGAATGCCAAAATTAATCCTTAAGAATGTCACAGGAATACTGGTGAGATGAAAAGGCTCCTTCAATGAGCTGTAGAAACCCTAAAGCCAAAATTCTATAGAAAATTGTGTAACCCTAGGGCCAAAATTTCAAAATGATTGAGATTTCACTCTAAGAGTCTCTGGAGGTGTGCTAGAGAAGTCTGTACTCTCCTATGCCAAAATTTTCCTCAACATCCAAGTTTTAGGGGCTGAAACACTCCATAAAAGGAGGGTCGTATGGAATTGCAGCAAATCCTAGAGGCCATATAGAACTTCATAATAGAAGGATGACTTAGATTTAAATGGTTGTGCATGGGTTATTCAAGAACTATGCTCTGATACCATGTTGATTTTTCAATAATCTAGGCTCAAGAATTAAGTTCATTCCATTTTTATCATTTTACTTAAACCATAAACAATTTGTTGCAACAACCAAGATCACAAGAAGAAACACCATGCACAAGTACACAAGAAGTATCTTGGGAAACCCTTCTCAACAAGGGAAGAAAACCCAACCAATCCTTTTCTATATTCTTAAAGAGAAAGACCTCCCACACCATAAACCTAGTACACAAAAGGGTTCTCACAAACCTTAGAAGACTAGGGACCAAGAGAGGTGCACACTTTTCCCAAGAACACGTGTTTGCTGAAATGTCCAAACTCACACTTGTGATATGATTCCTCGATGGGTAATTTAACTTTATTTATATTAGAGTAAACCTGCCAAAAATAATGTCTATTGACATAAATGGGTCGTCCTCAATAATTTAGAATATAATTAATAATTACCATATTAATTATCTTTTACATTAATTATCTTTCACTTTGTGGTGGGGCCGACCTGTACCCTTTACATCATAAATAGGGTTATAGGTAAGTCTGAATCTTGTACAATATAGCAAGGGATCTCAGACACCCACTAGTGCTCAACCAGTAGGGGAACATCCATTTGTGCTCAGCCACAAGGATGTTCATATCTCTATCTCATTACATCTCACAGGAGAATCACACTCACTAGTGCTCAACCACTAGGATCACGTTCACCTATGCTAAGTCATAGGCACATCCAACTCAATAGATATATTTCTCACCGTGTCTCACAGAAGAATCAAACTCACTAGTTCTCAGCCACTAGGATCACATTCACCTGTGCTTAGCCAGAGACACGTCCAACTCAACATATCTCTTTCTCACTACCTCTCATATTGGAATCATCTAGAGTATCACATCATCTCAACTCTCTGCATAGAGGATAACAATAAACCCATCACATGGGATCCTTCATCCCTCATAGGAATACACATCGTTTCATCTCAAATGATACACCCATCTCATGGTAATATTCCCTTCTCAGGGGCACACATTGTGTCATCTCCCTCTCATAGAGAATGACACACCCAAATCATGGGATTATCTACACAGGGACACACAACATTCCATCTCCATCTCAGAGAGGAACCACACACCCAATACATGGGATTCCTTACCACACAAAGGGCACACAATGTTCCATATCCATTTGAGAGAGGAACCACGCACCCAACTCATGGGATTCCTTACCCCAAACAGGGAACACAATGTTCCATCTCCGTCTCAAAGAGGAACCACACACCCAACTCATGGGCTTGCTCACCCCACACAGGGGCACACAAAGTTTATTCTCTGTCTTAAAGAGGAAACACACACCCAACTCATGGGCACACCCAACTCATGGGATTTCTCTCAAGATGAATCACTCAGTCAGTGTCCTGGAGGATTTCTCACGTAGCTGTAATAATCAACAACGATTGATGAAATGGTTGGACGAAGGAAAAAAGAAAGAATAAAAGATTCATTAGAACATGATCACAAAGAAGATTTGAAAGAAGAAGTATATGAAGAAGCATATGAAGAAGAAGAGCAACCAAAAGTAGAGAAAGAGAAGCAAGATATTAAGGTACCTCCAAAGACACATAGAAGACGAGTGTAGAAAAATTATCCACCGGAACATATCATTGGGAATAAATATGCAGGAGTTGAAACCCTAAGAATAATATGTTCACCAGAACAAAAACACCTAACACTGTTATCCATAATTGAGCCAAGTAATTTTGAGGAAGCCATCAAGGATGAAAACTGGATCAAAGCTATAGATGAGTAATTGGAAGAGATAGAGAAGAATGACACTTGGGAACTTATTCTAAGACCAAAGAATAAGAATGTGATTTTTACAAACTGGGTCTTCACGAACAAACAAAACGATGATGGGAAGGTTACCATGAACAAGGCAAGACTAGTATGCAAAACATCCACTCAAGTTGAGGGTATATATTTTGGAGAGACATTTTCCCCAGTTGCTAGGATGTAAGAAATAAAATTAATCGTAGCCTATGCATGTTCAAAGAGAATCAAGGTCTATCAGATGGATTTAAATTCAACCTTTCTAAATGGAGAGTTAAAGGAATAATTCTACATCAAACATCCTGAAGGGCTTATGCTATCAGAAAAGGAAAATTATGTTTGCAGGTGGAAGAAGGCACTATATGGTCTCAAACAAGATCCTAGAGCATGGTATTCAAGAATGGACATATACTTACAACAACAAGGGTTCATGAAAAGAAATGTAGACAACAATCTATACATAAAGGTAAATCAAGATAGTATCCTTTTAATTGAAGTTTATGTTGATAATATTATTTTTGGAAATGATGATGACAGGATGAGTCAGAAATTTTCCAAATACATGCAAAATTTATTCGAGATGTCATTGCTTGGAGAGTTGTATTTCTTTTTGGGGTTCCATATATGTCAGAGAAACAAAGGTATCTTCATCTCTCAGACCAAGTATATTAGATAAATGCTAAATAAGTTTGGAATGGAATATTGAAAATCAGTTAGTACTCCTATGTAGACCAGTTGCAAGTTAAGTAAGAATGATGATTCTAAGGATGCATACCAGAGATAGTATAGATCAATGATTGACATCTTACAATATGTGACAACTTATAAACTGGATGTGAAGCACACAGTTGGAAAAGATGCAAGGTTTCAAGCAAAACCAAAGGAATCACATGTTATGGCAATGAAGATGATATTCACATATCTCAAAGGTACATAAGAGTTTGGATTATGGTATCCAAAAGGGAATGATCTATCTCTTATTTTCTACATAGATGAAAATTGGGTAGGTTGAATTTATGATAGAAGAAGTACAAGTGGAGCAACCTTATACTTGGGTGAGTTCTTTGTATCATGGTTAAGAAATAAACAATCATCAATATCCTTATCTACAACAAAAATATAGTATATTGTAGCAACAACATGTTGTACTCAGGTTTTATGGATGATTTTTTTTTTGAAGGATATACATGTTGAATATTATGATCCCATTCCGATATTTTGTGATAACACCAATACCATAAGTATCTCAAAGAATCCAGTGATGCACTCCAATATGAAACACATTCCAATCAAGTTTCACTTTCTATGAGAACAAGTTGCAAAGAAGAAAATCAGGTTCGAGTATATTGGGACAAAAGAGAAGATTGTAGATATCTTCACCAAACCTCTTCCGAGGGAGACCTTTGAGTATCTTCGATAGAAACTTGGAGTAGTTTCTACACCAAATTGAATTACACAACATCAAGCACAACACCATAGGGGGAGAGAAGAGATAGAATACCTGAAGAATTGTTTTCTTGAATTCTTTTTATATATGTCATGGATTTACATGAGAAGAGAAAAAGGTCAATAGAAAGATCCGAAGCTTCCAGACAGGGGGAGAAACCACAAAAGGAAGTTACCCTTTTTCCATTTCTTTCAAAGGGGGAGAGAGTAATCAGAGCATAGAAATGGAGAAAAATAACATAGGCATGATTACAAGAGGAGTGATGGTCATAGGGGGAGCATGAGCATAATTTTTTCCATTCCATCAATAGTGTTGCATTAGAGTGTTTCCATTAATTCCAAAGGGGGATATTATTGAAATATTGGGTTGGTTATCTTTGATTTCAACCCTTGAAGCAATTCCGATCGTGAATTCTGGTAGCCCCAAAGGTATGGTCATGGATCCCATAGTTGATCAAGAAATAAATACATGAAAGTTAGTGTTGGCACAGGGACATACCCAGGGTTCAACGCTTCAATAAAGCACCAACAAAACCCTAACTACTGGCCCTTTTGACAACACCTGCGAAGTAGATAACAGGGATGATTTTAAGGATGGAAATTTATTTTAAAATGTAGAAACCTTGACGAATATTACTAATCCTTCATATGTCAACTATAAATGTTTGGCGATATTTTTTTAAAAATATTCAAATTTCTAAGTATTTTATATAGTTTTAATAAACTTTTGGCGATTTTAAAGGTAAAATAATTTTATCCTATAGAATTTGGGCGAATCATTTTTAAAATAGAGAATCTAGTTTTTGGAAAAACCATGGAAAATTAGCCCATGAGCGAAATTTAGCCCCTAAAATCATCCCTGGTAGATAAAGTCTCACTCGTGGTAGAGGCAGGGCAGTTGTAGGACTCAGGTGTCTACAACCTTGATGGGACACATATATGTGATTATAACACTTAACAGAGCATTTAGCCAATACCATGCATTAGTTCATAAATCCATTCAGATTGCAGATTAAACCCTAGATACAGAACATCACAGTAGAAAATAAGATCAAGTACTTTTCATCACTTAACACATAGTTATTGGATCAAATATAACATTCATTTACCATCAATAGAGCACTAATCATCCATACATCTATCTAACATGTATCAAGATCAGTGCACTAAGAAGGTAAATACATAAACAACATGAATAACATTGCACAAAGCACATCAACACAGGATATACATGGTTCACCCCAGTGTGGGGCTACGTCCACCAACTTATTATTCTTCTTTATTAGTCTTCAAGATTATGATATTCCTCTGCTCCTGTGAAAAAAACTACAAAGCCAATCCTTCCAAGGGATAGGAGATCTATGCGCACCTTGCCAAATCATCCTTCCCTGAATTAGGTCAGGGCACAAAGCCTTACACAGTCTGTGCATATAGTCTCTTACAATCACTTGCACTTAGCTCTACAAGTCTTAACATACTCTATTCATGCACTAAGCCCATGACCTCTAATGATTTCTAATTACATCGCCTAGCCACATATTTATACATTAAAAAAAGGCCTAAACATGGGTAAACCCATGGGATGACATCCCATACCCGTTACATAAACCCTAATAGCCCAAAAATCCTGTAAAAATGGGTGAGATCCCACGATCTCTGCTTCGCCTAGGAGCTTCATCTTCGACCAGCCTTTCGAAGTAAAAAAAATAGTGAAACACTAATAACGTTTCCTCAAAACTCGGTTGAGGGTCAATAGGTCCCCAACACTCACCCTTGACCCATCCCGAGTCACTCCGATTTGGGAAATTCTACTTCGAAGGCCTCGAGCTTAGCTCGAGCTGCCTCGACTTTCTGCTTCGTGAGAGCCTCCTTCTTGACAAAATCCTTTATTACTTGCTCGGTGATAGGACCTTCCAGGCACTGTTCCACTGTCACGACCATATGTTCTAGCTGTGAGCCTTGTCCCTTGATCTCTTCGAAAATCATGCAGTCTTCGTCCTCCACCCGTTGGAGTTTTTGTGTCACTTCCATAAAATTGATTTGGATGGAAGTAACCTATTGCTGGACTGCACACTTCTCTTATGACCTCTTCATATTCTCAAATATAGTCATCAACTTTATCTGTGCTTGTATGGTGGATACCTACTGCTTTGCCTCCTGGAGCTGTGCTTCCAATCTCCTCAGCTCCGAATCTTCGGCAAGGCACTCATAGGTCTGTGCACTTTGATCACTCAATTGTTTACATTCTGAGGCCAACGCCCTGATTCGTTCTATTTCACTGTTGAAAGCTTCTTACCTATGATTCCGCACTTCTTACAGAGTGCTTGACACTACTTGAAGTTCTAATTCTGCTACTCTTGATTGAAGCTACTAAATGGCCTCAATGAGCTTCCCCACTTGCATTACAGTTGAATCTGGTTCCTCCTATACCAAGTCTGTCATAGAGAAAAGTGCTCTAGTCACTACCTCTTTAACCCCAATCTTCTCCACAAGCAGCTGGTCTTTCTCTTTCTAGATTTTCTCTTTGTCCTCTTCGAACATCGCCCTAATTTCATCTTTCTCTTTTTGCTCAACTCGAAGTTTCTCTAGGACCTCCTCCTTTTTCATTCTTTAAGGCCTCTGTGGCCTGTTCCTTTTACTCTTGGAATCGACAAAGTCGAACCTTTGTATCATCTGATAACCTTCATAACTGGGTGGGCTCATCCCCAAATTCTACATTTTTTGTTGAGGATGGCGCAGTAGGCACTGCGTGGCTCGAATGGATAGCTTGCTGGATGTCTCTGAGTTGTTTCTCTATTCTTTCATACATCAACTCCTACTTTGCCCCATGTTTATGCAATATTTCTTCTGAAGCGTCTTCTATAGCTGTGATGATGAGATCAATGTCATCCACTGTGAGCACATTATTCGACTAAGGCTTGTTGGCATGAGCCTTCTTCCTTGCCGAAGGTTGCTCTGGGGAAACCTTCCTCTTCTGCAATGCTTCTGCTGTGGCGAGGGGATCCTTCGGCTATGTAGCTTTGCATTTGTCCTGCTTTTCTCCTTCTTCCCCTCCTTCCTCTTGGTTCACTTCGTCTCCTCCTCCTCCTCCTGTAGGTGAGTCAGGCACAACTTCCACTGATGCACAATACTTCTCATCACTTTCTATGTCTTGGACTTCATCCTTTTTCTTATTTTTCTTGGCACTACTTTGTCCATCATGTTCAACTCGGGTGACTAATGGGATTTCGATGATGTTGGGGTCGGAGAGTTCTGCATCCTCCATTGGTACAAGGAATTCCACTGGCCATTCCTTAGTGATCTCTTCCATGTCTTCCTCAGTTAACTTATAGTAAGAATGTAGATCCTCCTTACTTTCATCCCCACGCGCAGTGATGTAGATGAAGTGTTGGTCTGCCCGAAACTTCACTAGTGGCATGTATCGATGGAATGTATTTGGAGTCATCTGCGAAAATGATTCAATGGTGTGCTTCAACTATAGGTAATAAGTATGGAAGACAACATTTGACTGCCACTGCTTCGCCATATCATTTGTATACCACAAGGTAGCAAACCTCATGGCCAACGGTTTTGATGGCTCGACTTCAGGGAATGTTTCTCCTTCCAGCATTTTCCAAGAAACAAATGAAATGAGCACCAGTAACCAACTGAAGTGGAATTCATATCCTTGGTCCTGTGCTTCATGACAGTCCTTCTCCAACTCATTGACAAGGCGACTCGCACAGTTCATCTACATTCCTTCGACACACTTCCCTGCGAGGTCAACTACAAACCCTGTGACTTGTGTCAGCTAGTTCTTTCTGACGAGATTGTTAGTGATTAGACGACAAGCTAGGTGCACTGCACCATCCTGGATGGAGGATAAATTGTAGCCTCACTTTCCCTTCTTTACATCTTCGTAGGATTCCTTTATTCGCTGTACCAGGGAGTGATCTGACGTCTTCCCTAGGTAGAAATAGTGAGGGTCTGGTCCCTACATTCTTAGTCTAGTGATCAGGTGGATCAGTGTCGGATCCATAGTGACACACTTTTCAAGCCACAAATACCCTCCATGGTAGCATGACAGGAGGATTTTAACAAAAGAATTAACTTCCTGATGTCGACCAAAGAGGGGGATCTTCATTACTTTCAAGATTGTGGAGTTCGTGATATCCTTAATCCATGGTTGGGGAAATATATTGGGCTTCTTCCCAGTTGTCTTCATGAGGTACCTATGCAGTGTGAGCATTACATAGTTCTTTTGGTCTCCGAGGTTAAAGTCGCTGATCTTGTGAGCTGGGATCAGTCCCAACTAGGGTCCAACTGCGTGTATCCCCTTCGGGAGGTATGCAATGATGAGCATGTAATCAAAGTCATGCGTGACACTATCATGGTTAACCATGCCAACCAAAGGCAGGGTGTAGTAAGGAAAGATCGACGGGATCTACTTCGCGTTAGCCAGATCATCGCAGTGCTTGCTTCTTTTCTTAGCAACACGACCAGAACGCCGCCCAATCGATGGGGATGCTTGAAATCCTCCAGTCAATGATGCCTGTATTCCTACAGACATGTATTTCTTAGTCATGAGTTCGACAAGTATCTCTTCCACAGACTTCTCTAATGCGCTACGCTCGCTCGACATCCACACCTGTAATAAAACAACTTGGGTAGGTGGATGGACAATCAAGGTAATCAAATGAATGACGAAGTCTAGACAACACAACGTGGTATGCAATCAATTCTCTGTTAGCGTATATATCTCACTTTGAAAAAGGTGGTCCCGACGCAACATCCGATGAGTTAAATAAGCAACGTCGTAATGAATTCCTTCAATGGGCATGAATACGTCCATAAATGCACATCCATATATTATGGCACGGTCTCAATGGTCCAACGACGATCTTTCTGTCAATAATTGCATTTCTAGATGTTCCAGAGCGTCATTCTAACGGTCGGGATGCCTCCTGTTATCACTCCAAGAAACTCCTTAGGGTTGTAGGCTAAGGATTCTTGGTAACTTAAGAAATCACTAACAATCAAGTGTTTGGAACAATGGGATAATTGAGAAGGCTTAACAAAAAGACAACATGTCATACCTCTAAATAAACCAGTGCTTCGAGAAACTAGATATCAGCTACAGTAAATAATCAAGGTATGAACAAAAACATTCAAGATAACCAAGTACATATATGTAGGGTTATACAAGAATACAAAGAAGATCTAATTCATATCCATGAGCTATATCAGAAGATGACAGTTCTGAACAACTGAACTGAATATAATTAAATATAGAGTAATGGAAAATGTGGACAGACTGATATATAATGACCAAAGAAAACTGTCATTCATATGGAAAGATAGTGTCAAAGTACATAGCCAAAAATGTATCCAGAATTGAACCCTTGTCTCTTAGAAAAGATAGGCATTTATAGCCTTTTACAATCAGTTTTTAAGATCCTGAAAATTTGGATCTGTATCTAAAAATAACAAATCAAATTAACTAAGCAAATCGATAACAAAGACTTAATGGATAAGCTAGCATTCGAATGGTCTTCCATCTCAAAATTTGACATATGTACTCTTTAGCTTCTGGAATCTATTGTGTCATGAAACACGACAAAGGCACCTGTCTTGGTAGCTAGATTTCTTCAGTTTCTCACAGTCGACACTTTAGGAGATCAATTTAGTATGTGGTTTTCAAAACTCCCATGAATCTCTGATGCTGAGTATTTCTTTGACCAAGTTGTTAATCCTTTCATGCTCTGGAACCTCTTTAAATCCTATGAAAATTTCCCTGCTTCATCCTTAGCTTTCAAAAATGATTTTTGTGCTTTCACCAGCTAACTCGCCTTATGATTCGCTGGTTAGCTGGTGAAAGCATTGCCTTTCACCAGCTAACTGGTTGTAAAATTTCCCTGTGCGCTGGTGAAAGTTCTGTTTTGGTCAAGAAGGAAACCTTTCACGATCAGATCAAATTAACGATGCTATAGCCCATACCATCATTGGAAATTGATGTTTTTGATCTTTGATTCTGGTAAGTCACTTGTTAGCAAAGCAATGATTTGGTTGATAGTGCTGCTAACTGATTTATGAGTAATATGGTTAAGTATCCTTGCAACAATTTCTTTTCCACTTGGACTATCAAAACCATATCAATGCAGGTATAGCATCTTCACTTTCAACACATGCATGAATATCTTCACTGTGATTACAGAAGTTACCAATAAAAATTGCAGAGTCCTCTTTTTCTTTTGAAGATCCAATCTCTAGAATATGGACAAGAGGAGGTATACCACCTGCAACAATAATTGCCTATTTGCTTTCATCGTTTTCATTTGACAATATACAAAGAAATGCTACTACTCATTCCTGCTACTGTTCTGCAGAAAGGCCAAGAAGCGATATCAAGAGTTGAGCTCCTTCCATGCCTTGAAGGGCAAGCCACAGATCACTTGCATTGTTGCAAAGAATTTTGAAGAGACCTTATGAGCTCCTCTTGAACTTCATTTGCAGCCATTGTGATTAAACCTACAAGAAAACACTTTGCTTCTGCATTTTGGAGCTTTCTACTTAAGTAGCTTTACCCTACAATCTAGCAATGGCTTCTATTTTACACTCTTGTACAAGAAAGGATAATTGAGCCTTGAATTGCTTAATCAAGACTGGTTCAATAAATATTGGGTTTGTCGCTTTTGTGCTTTCTGTACTACCATCATATATCATAAAGGCTTAAGCTAATGCCCCTATTGTGTCAGCAGTCTGGGAATCTGATGTGTGAGATTGAAAAATTTCAGAAATATTTGAAATTAATTAAGATGGTCTACCTGATATGATAGCCAGAGCACACATTCCATTTTTTTGCAATGCTTGTGCAAATTCTCCTTGCATGAACTCTTTTGAAGGAGCGATGGTTGCGTTTAAAATTGAAGTACCAATATCACATCTTGCATCCTTGAAATACAAGCCCCCAGACATCCTCGTGTCTGATTTTATATCTCTTAAAACGCTGCCTCACTTGATAGCAAATCGGGGTTGATTCCAATGCCTTGCAATCCAAAATAGCAAAGGGAAAAACACACAAACCCTGATTGTATTTTCAGCACAAGTTGGTGGCTTGAAAAGTGTCAGACCTCCATCTATGCAGATATGATTTCTGAAAATTGTGACAGGCATCGGTGCAAGATATCCTGGTGTAAAAGAAGAAGTGATGACTGCATTAATCAAATTCCATTTAGAGTCGAGCTGGTCTACAAGCAAGGCTATCGGTGATTCTTGTAGCTCTCTGTATTGTTGATTCCTTGCTTAACATTTTTCGGACTGATATACCTCCAATTCTATCAAACATCCCAGAACGTGAGTTATCCCCAATCATAGGGCATTTGCGCCTGAATTTGTCAAACCTCTGCATGATACACTTGCAACATTTGAAAACTGACACCTGTAATCAATTGAACACCTACACATAGAGTTAGGCTCGGTGTGAGACACCTGAATCTCTGCAAACAACTGAATGCCAAAATCGTCTCCTGAGAGCATGATCTTGTGGCATTAGAGATTTTGGCAAATGGCTTGTTTCATGACTTGAATCATGGCTCAATTAGTGGCCAGATATCTTTGACCTGTCAGACATTCCAAAATGCAGATATTTTCACCACGCCCAGGACACCTGCAGTCGGTTTTAGTTTTATCTTGGGGTTTGACTCAATGCTGCCAATTTGTGAATTGACATGTGGACTAGAATTTGATGATTGATATGGCTAGATTCATAGCTAGGAGCATCAATATTTGTGTTGTATATTGATTTAACATTTAGATCTTGGACAAAACTCTAATGTGTCCTCAAACTTAGACTTTAGTCCATGCACTAGATTTAATATTAGGATTGGACTTAGGACAATATATAACATATCCTAGGATTAAGTAACTTAAGGGGCACATCATTTTTGCTTTCGGGAAAATACTTGAAGTATAAAAGACATAAAAACAATGGAATGACATTTTGTATGTATCTTGTATTGCAGGTCCAAAAGCATAAAAACAAAGGATTTTGAACAAAGTAATCAAGCAGGAGCTTGATGAACACTATGGAGGTTAAGATACTGGCAAAGAAACTGAAGAAAACTATAAATCATTTGAAGATTTATGGAAACACGCATCAGAATACCCGTGCAGTTTTTTATCGCTAACACCTCCAACGATCATATAGCTTCGCCATGGTGAAGTCCCATTCTGCACAGTTTTTCTATTCCGATGAGTTTCAAGTTCTGCAAGCCTGCCTTCTGTGAAGTCTTTTTTGGTACTTCTCATAGTTTTTCTATTTTTTCTTTCTTATTACTGAGATTTCTCGCGTTCTTTCCTGTAATTTGAGTCTCTGGATTCCTCTTTCCATTCTTATTATTTTCTTCCCTTAGCATAGTAACTTCACACTACTGAGGGTCTTCCAAAGGTTTCAAGGGTAATACCTCTTCTCTTACTATTTTCAGGGTGAATGCACTTCTTTCCTGTATGGACACGATCTTGAAACTTTCTCGTGTTCTTCCAGCTTCAACAACTAGTTTTCCAATCCTCTATTGCTTCAAATTATTCTCCTTTTATTCTATTAGTCATTTTATTTTTCTAGTCATGAAGTCCCTTAATTATTTATTTTGTAGTTCTGTGGCTTCCTCCTCTACTTTCCTTCGGATCTAGTCTTTCTCAATCCAGGTATTTCCTAACAAAAGTGCAAAAGGAGTGTTGTTCTCAACAAACTTAATGACTTCAAATTCTTCTTCGATCGATGTTCGATGGGAAATCATAGGTACATTAGTAACTCTTCCACATAGGTTTATCATCTTTCCTTTAAACAAACCTATCTTTCCCAATGAAGGTATTATAGCAGGCTTTCCCAAAATTTCCCAAGTTCTTTCTGGCATAATATTCACCTGTGCGTCCTCATCCAAGACACAATCTATGTCAAAGTCTCCTATTCGTGTTTCTATGCACTGCTTCTCTTTGAAGATTTCAGGTAAACTGATGTCTCTATGATCATTCAATGTTTCTTTCAGTTGTAATAACATAGTCTCTGATTCTTTCTGGTTTTCTAACATATCCTCAGTCCTTTGACCTCCTTCATAGTTTTCTTGTCTCAAGTTCATATTTTCAACTTTGGAAATCATTCTAGGGAAATCCTCAACTCTGTGACTAATAGCTTTACAACAGAGACAAATAGGACCTGTACCAGGGCATTCCTTTGCAAAATGTCTCAGTCTTCTACAATTATAACATAATGTCAATCCTCTCTTTCTTTTAAATGATCCCCAACCCTTCCTATACTGTGCACTAGGTTCACAGTGATGGACCTGCAACCTACAACAATTCTTTCTAGGTTCATGCATCCACTTGTTAGTCCAAAAATTCATTCTATGCATAGGAATACCATATCTTTTACTATCTCTATCAAATCTATTCATATCGACTTGTTCTTCTAGTTGTGTCCTAGTTTTCAGACTAGGACAAAATTTATCGAACATACCTAGACTCATATTTTTTAAGCAAAAATTTCTGCTTATCTTACCTTTACCAGAGCACAAAGCTTTGAGATATTACCCCTTTTCTTTAGATCCAGTTCCTTTATTAACACAGAGCTTCTCAAGTCAAGTAGAATACTGCACACTACAACTACATATATACGCATAGAGCTTTCTATTTTCTTCAGTTCCCAACAATCACAGTTTTAGGTCCCGACAATGGAATCGTTTGTTAGCACATGGGCAGACCCAGGGCTCGACGCTTCAACAACGCTCCAACAAAACCCTAACTACCGACCCTTGCATATGAAGTCTCACCCGAGGTAGAGGCATGGGGGGTTGTAGGACTCAGGTGTCTACAACCTAGCCGATACATAGATATGTTATTACAACACTTAATAGAGCATTTATCCAATACCATGCATTAGTTCATAAATCCATTCACATCGCAGATTAAACCCTAGATATAGAACAACATAATAGCAAGTAAGATCAAGTACTTTTCATCACTTAACACATAGTTATTGGATCAGATATTGCATTCATTTACCATAAATAAAGCACTAAGAATCCATACATATATCTAACATACATCAAGATCAATGCACTAAGCAGATAAATATTGCACTCATAAGTGGTTTGTGGTTTGTGATAAATATTGTATGTGATAAATATTGCACATACATATATCTAACATAAGATCTTATGTGGAACGTATGAGTGTTTTTTGAAAGGTAGAATGGAAAAACTCGAAATGATAATATCCTCACTCAGAAACAAGGCTAACATGTAACAACAAATAATGTCTTGATTAATTTCAACCAATAGTTTGGGAGTAAATGTGGATAGAAATAAGACTTGAATGAGAGGAATGTAAGAGCTACTCCAAACATCAGGTCCACAAAATCCCAAATGAAGAAAGTTTCTTAAAACAAGATCTTCTTGAAATTAGAAACTAAGGAGCTAAATAAACACCATGACAATAAAATGATCAAACATCCATAATATAATTACCAAAGTCATCCATATGAAGCATTCAAATATGAAAATTTAGCATTAGAAGCAAATAGTCTCAAATAGGAGCTGATTTCTATTAGTAAAAAAGTCTTAAGTCCAGTACATACTAGATCACAGTCACTTTATAAAAAATATTACAGTTTCTTGGGAGCCTTGCTCTACCATCCGAACTCATTAAAATAATTCATCTGTGTATTTATAACAAGAAAGGGAGGCAATAGCTGGAGGTACGAGCTGGCCTCTTTTCCTTAAAAATCTCAAAACATTTATTTATTCTAACAACTAAGATAACAACCTATGATATAAAACAAGGAAGTGTTGGTGATTAAACCCAATCATGCTTCTAACTTCTTTGATCCTCTTTTGTTGCTCAGCTCCTGTTTTTACATGTGTCCCTTTTGGGCTTGTAGTTGTCCTCTGCACACCAACTTCTACTTCTTTCATTTATTCCATTATCAACTTATCCAAAACTGTTGGCTTAGTCTTCCTAGATCCCTGGTGTTTGTTGGCTACTTCCTTGGGTATAAATTATGTGTAGCACCCCCTATAATGGAACAAGGAGAGAAGGTAGTGCCTGTGGGTAGTGCCCCTGTGCTGCATATCCATGGCTACATTTGTCCTCTGTTAAAAAATTGAGTAGCGCCTGTGTGTGAACCTTCTCTCCGTAAGATATTACGCAGCGCCTGTATGACAATTCTACGTTCTGTAAAATATTACACAACACCTTTACACAGAGCCACCTACGCTGCGTTTGCATAAGGGTTTGGGTAGCTATGCCAAAAATGCAGTGTCTTTGACTCCTAAACGTGTGTAGAGATGTTTGTGTCCTTCCATGATGACAAATCAATTTACTTAGGTTCTTTTACCACTGAGTGAAGCTAGCACTTAGCAAAAAATTCCAAAATGCATATAGCTAAACACATAGAAGCCTATATAGGTGAAAAAACTTAGTATGTGCATATTAGTTAACCTTCCTAAGAAGGAACAACTCTAAGAAATGGGGCTTACCACTACCAACTACTTTGTCATTTTAACACTTAGCCTCACACTCTTTTTGGTGGAAAGAGTGTCTCCAACTAACTCAATAGACTTCTTCTTCTTATCACTGGTAGGCTTCTTCAGTATGGTTGTGCTCTCCTTAGCTACTGGTTTTTCATCTTCAATGGCAATGTCAACCAACACCTGTAAATTCTTTTGGGTTACTTCATCTTGGAAATGATTTAGTTCTACCTTTAGCTTCCTGTTCCAAGTCTAGAAACCCATGTTCTGTCAGTAAATATTCTTCAGCTATTTATGAAGAGGTAGAGCCTTTCTCACTGTGAACCTTGCCAAGTCCAGGGTATGGTTGTAGCCAATCATGAGCTCATTCATCTGATCCAAGTGGACCTTGTATTTTGATTTAAGAAGAGCTATTTCTCTCCTTGCACCCCTAAGATTCTTAATAAGTATTTTGTAGGTATGGCTTCCAAAGGGGTTGGGGACATGTGCAGTCTCAAAAAGCTTCTTCTCAGCATTTTCTTACATCTGTACAAGAGTTTCCTTGCATGTTTCATCAATCTTCTCAAAACCTTTTCCTTTATGGTTCTTCTCTTTCACAACAACCTTTTCTTTATTCTTCATAGGTTTTTTACAATCCTTCACAGGGATTTCATATTCCCTCTCCAAAGGTATTTTGGTACCTTTACCGTTGATTTTTTGTACAGGGGTTTCTTGTTTCTCTTGTACATCATTTTCAATGCCTTTCCCTTTCTTCTTATGTATAGGGGTTTCTGGTAAAGGCTGTCCTTTGAAATCTCCCTTAGGAATTGATGACCTAGTGAAAGGTCTTTTACCTTTGATTTCAACTGTTGGAGGAGGAGAGGGAAAGAGAAGCTTCTTCCCTTTTTTCGATGTTACCTTGGTAGAAGATGAAACTTCTTCTAACCCTGGTGGAGGTGGTGGTGAGAAATATCTGTGTGGGGAAGGATAGACTTCCTCCTCAGCTTCCTTGACCTGCTTATTGATCTCTGAAACAGGGGTTCTGCCATTTCTCTTCTTGTTGATCCCTATTTTAGTACTGGTAGGTGATGAAGAGCCTACAATCTGTGATTGGGGGGTAGGTGTTGGGTCCATCTTGAAGTGAGAAGTGACCAAAAAATTCTCCTAGGAGATCTCTTTCTTTCCCAACTCTTCAGAGACAAGCATTCTAATAAGTCCAGAGTGGAAAAGAATGGAGTCCACATACTTGGATTTGGCTTGCACCCTATCTTCCATTTTACCTATACTTCTCAGTAGGTAATATGGAATATTCATTTGAACCTTACCATTAAAATGCAACAATAGCCTTATGTGGTAATGATACAGGGTGTTAAATCTCCCTTCACAACTAAAATATCTCTGTATGATTTTCAACATTCTGTCAAACTGGTCAATCAACTGATTCCTTGACACACTCTTAGATAAATCATTGGTTTGGTATTCATGATTGAAAATATCTTTAACGAAAGGTGAACTCAATACCATGGCCTTGAACCAATTTTGTCCTAAAATGGGGATCCTTGTTGCAGCTGAGATGGAGGCTTCAGTCACCTCAAATTCCAAATCTCCAACTCTGGTTTTCTTGCCATCAAAATTTAGTGCAAATTGTTTTGCTACTTCTGAGTGGCCTCTTTGCATGTTCTAGTAGAAAGGGAGGCATCCTACTCTTCAAAAAATTTCCCTTGCTATGGGTTCTGTGTCAAAAAGGCACATGTCCACAGGTTCTGTTCAAACTATCTTGCCACCTTTATGTGATTTCTTTGACTGAGGGGTCTCCATGACTTAGAAAGAGGGTTCTTAAGATGCTGTAAGGGATGCTATTGACAAGAAAACTTCAATTCAAGTCTCAAATGCACAAGGATGACCCTCCAAATTAATAATGCTTAGAAAATGAACTTGGCTATGAGAAACGAACCTTCATGCTTATACAGATTTTCAGAGTGTAGACTATGAGGAAGTAATTACGAAATGAATCTTCGTACATGATGAAAAGAAACAAAGTATAATTAGAGAGGCTTGAGCAACACCTTTGCATAGTGCAACACATACACAGAGGATAGGCTATTTCAGGCATGTGAATTTCAAAGGCTACGACTAACAACAATAATCAGACTATGGATATGAGCGAAGATGTTTACAGGAATGCAAATATGGCTCCCATACTGTTATAACCCTAAATTGCACCACACATTCTTACCTGGAATCAGGCCAACTCATATCCCTTCATTACCAAAACATCTGCTGAACAACCTCTTTGGAAATCATCTTGGGTCAAGGCCCACGTGCCCTAACCCATTACTGCATGCGTGTGCATGCTGGTAGGCCCACTACAGCCCGCGTGTACCTAACAAAACACAAAAAATAGGAAAGTTTCCGACGGGACAAAAAGATATGGGTCAGATAACTGAAACTCTCGACCATGCATGGTCGAGAGTTCGTCCAAAACCCTAGATCCTTCTAGCCTATAAAAGAAGGGGTAGGGGTACCATTTGGAGGAGGAAGAAGATAGCAAAGAAACTCTGCCCATTTTCTAAATCCATTGTCCCAACCCTTTAGCCTTTCCTCAAGCCAAAGGAGAATTAATGCAAAGTAGTTGGAGGACAGAAGAGGAGGAGCCCAGGATCAGGATCAAGGAGCGGTGGCCAGTCTCGACTTTGATTGTAAGTTGATTCATTTTGAAAATAATAAAAGAATACTTTTCCCATACCAACGCATGAGTTATCTATGGTTTGTTTAATTTATTATTAATTTCTAACCCTCAAGTAGGAAAGTAGCATGCATGCATAGTTGTTTGTCTTGATTGCAGGTTATCTTTGGAAGGAGAAGCGCAAGCAAGCGGGCAAAAGCGCAATGGAGGATCTACACCAAACATCAGTAACAAGGTTAGTGGTTTCTTCCCATGCATGTATTGTGAAAGAGGGGTTTAAGTTTTGGGTGGTAGGTTAAAAAGTAATTTCTTTACGGTCAAAATTTGCATGCAAGTCTGACCCTAGTTTGCTAGTCCGTAGGGTATTTTTCTCAACAACAAAGTTGGCGACCATACTAGGTATATACTCTTTAGGGTTTCCGGATTTAGTAGAGTTTGTGGGTAGTTTAAAAGATTAGATTTTCTGTCTTTCTTTGTCTGTCTATTTTCTGTTAGGTCTGAGCTAGCAGGGAGCCTGGTTCTTTATACCAGTTTTTCCTTGAAGGTAATTATCAGGACACACAGAGGTACACGTGGCCTACAGAAGGCCTGCACACGTGTACCCGCGCCCTAATCTCTTACAGCCCGCGTGTGAACGCTAGCTGTAGAGGTTTCAGTAGCATGTAGGAGCTCAAAGAACTTAAGAGGCAGTCCTCCTCTTCCCTTTCAGAATTATACATTCTCAGGGGGTTTTCTGGATCCTGTCTGAGTCTTGCTGGTTCACAGTCCTGTCTCAGTTTGTCTTTTTGTGTTGTTATTCCTTGCAAATATTTTTTCTTTTCTATTAGAAGAAGCATCCAAGCCTTCAAGAGACCCTGGTTATCAATACTAGAGGCCTCTTCCTGGTTTGGGCTGCCTGTGTTTATTTTTATCTTAGAGGTTATACATACACGCGACCTATACAAGGTCAGACTGCGTGTACACGTGTCCTGTTTCAGCTCAGCATGCGTTCGCACACATGCTGTTTCAGTGACAGTAGTGTGCTTGACATGTTGCTTTTCAATCAGGGTGGGGCAGTCATCCCTTCCTTTGGTGAGAAGTGTTCCTCTCAGGTGTTTGAGTCTAGGTTTGAACAGTCAGTAGGTTAGGGCCTCTTACCCTTAGCCTTTTTTTTTTCTTAGTTGATAGTTGATAGAAAAGATAAAAAGAAAAAATTTGTTTTATGGTTTTTAGACAAGCGTAAGTGTCTTTGCTTTCTTGATTGCCATTGTGTGTCTTTGCTATGATTCTTTGCGATCTGTGCTTTAAGATAGAATTTTTTTTTCTTGGTTTTAGGCTTGTCGGTATTTTCCCTTTGTTGCTTGAGTAGCACATAAATAAAAAAAAAAGAGAAAAAAAAAATCTTTTCATTTTCTTCTTTTTTTGAAGATTGTGTTTTTGCATCAATATCTAGGAAGAAGTCTTTTTGTTCATAAGTTTTTGCAGTGAATTTATAGCATAAGTAGCTCATAGTCGAGCAAAATTCCTTTATGTTTGCGGCATGAAATCTTAGAAAAATTGAAAAGAAAAAGAAATATTTCTTTGTGAAAAGTTGTTGATTTTTGCATTTAGTAAAAGTCTTTTGTTTCCAGCTTTTTTCATTCGTTTTTGCTTTCGTCTTTAAACACCATCAGTTTAAACTTCATACCCCATGACATAAGAAAGCCCATAAAATCAACGTTAATTTAAAATCTATTAGACTTTTTGTTTGAAGGGTTCACAAACTAGTTCAGGACTAGGGCCTTGGATTAGGTTGGAGAGGAAACTCTCCAAGGCCATTAAAAACCAAACATTGGAGTCTGTGATAGGGAGTGTAGAAGTCCAGTTTCGTGGAAGTTATCCGGGACCCCCCTCTAACACAAGGGATAAACACGAGGTCGCGTGCGGAAAGGTAGCAGAGATAACCCCTCCAAAGCCGGACCAAGCATAGTGGAGAACACATATCGAGGGCTTGTTTTGGGATTCCATCGTTTGCATTTTCCACGAGGCTTCGTGGGTCTCAAATCTGTTCGAGATCCTCAGTTGTCTTTCGAACCATTTTCTCTCGATACGCTTGACAGGTTTTGGGCTTGATACCCTGCTCATTGTGGTCTACCCGACTTTCGACTGTACCCGCCTGGTGACTGTTCACGTGCTGACAAACTAGTTTCCGATCTTTTTAGGGACATACACAGGTGACTGCGGGGGTATACCGCGGTACCTAGGATAGACATCGGGCCACACTTTGCAGATTATACCTAGAGGGTGCTTCCATTTTCGAGTTTCACTTGCACTGGTAAGTTGCTCTAGTGTTGGTTGTTGTAACTGTTCTTCCAACTAGTTTAGTGTTTGCTTGTATTATCTCTTAGGGGCTTCTTTTTTAGTGTGTGTTACTGTTTGAACGTGTATAATAGCTTAGCGTGTCTTGGATATTCTCACACAGTGGAGGATCCCTAGATCCGTCGGTCATGAAGGCTTCTGGGCCTGCCGCCAGTTATCCTGGAGCCACCCCCGCCACCATTGAGGCGGAATCTAGACCAACAAGGGTCTTTTGAAGAAACTGGGTTACAGACCATTATGCCCGAACAACTCCTGGAGGAATCAACCACCAATATTGGATCGGTTGAAACCCCAACCATTGATACTTGGCCATTGGTTATTGTACCAATCCAATTTTATGAACGCCTGTCAGTGCCTCACACAGCTATGGAAACAAACATTGTTACTTCCACTGGTAATTCTTTCATTCCCACCACCGTTTCTACCACAGGAGAAGCATCTCCTAACTTGCCATCGTCAGTCCGAGCCACCATAGTCTCAGCCGCAACTACATCACACACGGGATCGATCCCATCTATCACGGCGGCCACAACTCCCTTCACACCTAGTGCGATAGGGCCTCCGTTCTCATACGGTATGCCTAGTTCGGGCACAAGTCCTGCACTCACTCAGTACACTTTACAGAATTTGGGTCTGGGGGCAGGGAGCTCTAACGCTCCTTTGCAAGGTCAACTTGGGGGCACTTCCGTCCCTTTTAATGCTTTTCCTTACATTGGAGGTCATATCTCTCCTTCATCCCCTTCGCTTGGTGGTCTGCCTCAGTAGTCCGCCGAGCAGCTTGCACACACTAGTTTATTTGGAGCCAGGAGTCAAGGAACACATGCACACACTATGCCGGTAGGTTCGTCACCGTTTGTTTGGAACTAGACGTTTGGTAACAACACTTTTGCATCCACCGCTTTCCCGTCTGGGGGCACTCCCATTTTTGGACAGTCTACTCCGACGCAGGGTACTATTCCTGTGTCAGGGGCACATACAACAGGACCTTGGAACTCAGGACAAGGATCCGTTCCCACCTCTGGAATGCCATTCTGGGGTAATTATTTCCACAGTCAATGGAACCTTAGACAGACTACTATGCCTCTCCAATCAGGACCGATATGGGGTAATCCTTCCCAAATTCCGTCAAACATGATGAATGCTCAACATCCTATGTCCTTTATGGGAAATCAGTTAATGATGTCTCCACAGATGCAAAATCCTTATGTTGGTCAGTGCCATGGTTTCTACCAGAATCCGGGCCAACCACCAAACTTTTCCTGGCAACCTGGTGCCAGTCAAACTCCAGGACCCTTTTTCCCAAGCTATCAACAACAACCCAAACTACCATTCCTGGCGACGTTACACTTGCCAGATTTGACAAGGTTGTTAAATGATCCTATTTGTCATGATCCACGATGGCCTCCTATGCCAATGAATTTGCCTTCGGACATTCCAAAGTTCGAGGCCAAGCCTAACGAAGATCTAGGTGATCATGTGACTACCTTCCATGTTTGGTGTTCATCTAACTCATTGAAATATGACTCCGTACAACTGCGATTGTTTCAACGTACTCTTATTGGGAGTGCCACGAAATGGTACATTGAGCTTGATCACTCAAGATACTCTTCCTTTGGTGAACTGGCGATGGCCTTCCTTAACCATTTCTAGTTACCTGTGAGATATGACGCTGGCACAAAGTTGCTCGCCAATTTTGAAAAGACAACAATGGACCATATCTCTGATCATATCCGAGAGTGGAGACGCCGGAAGAGTCTAATTAAAGTACCAGTCCCACCAGCATTCCTGCTTGTTTGGTTCCTTAAGTCTCTGGTCCCACAATTATCCAAAGACGTCGCAACTTCTGGGGTTTTCTCTGAAGAAGATGCCATCATGAGGGCTCAACAGTTTGAGCTTATCTATTCTTAGTCTGGTTTATTATACAACATCCTTCCGGATGCACCACGATCGATACTAGATAAAACTAGACAGAGATCTGGACCACATGCCGATGGTATTGTTGGTTCAGCCCAAACCAAGCCTGCTGAGCAATTGAAAAAACAATTACAACAGTTATCTATACAACAGTTAGCGGCCAGCCAGACTACTGCTTTGGCTGCTCCTCCCACCCAAATGTCGGAAGTACACTCTGTGCAGTCGACTAACCCAAAGGCCACCCAACAACCTGAAGGGAAGAAAAAACAATGAAAGAAGGGTAAGGGGGAGAAAAAACCCATTGATAATGCTGGCGAGGGCACCACGGAAAAATGGAAGGCGAGGTATCCGTGCAACTTGTGCGCGAAAGACCACCCTACCCATCTTTGTCCTCGACTTGGAGAGGCCCAAAAATTTGTCACACAACAACAACAAGCCGTGTTGACTAATCCCTTTCAGCATGGGAAAAATTTAACTCAAGCCTCTACAAGTGCCGAAGGGGGCAACCAAGAAACCTGCCCTCCTCCAAACAATCCCTCATCTGCAAACGTATATATGGTTAGGGGTGATGCTTTCATAACGACTAGAGCGCATGACTACAGTAAACCAAGTGCCTCTAAGAAGGGTAAAGAAGCGGAACTCTCATCTCTTCCTCTACAGATCGAGAATATGTTGGGAGAAACAATGACATGCATTCCAAAGGGTGCATTTAAGAAAGCTTCTCACAACCCAAACACAATGGCCGCCTAGAATTACTCTGTGGTGGAGGATTTATCACAAACCCCTTGTGCGATGTCTACTTTGGAAGTCCTTCAAAGCTGCCTGGCTCAAAGGAAAGCCTTGTTAACTGCTTTAGGCTCTACTGAGACTGGTAACCCGGGTACCATCATGTTAGATACAACCGACTTAAAACCTCATCTGCCTTACCACGTAGCGTTTCAGATAGTAGTGGATCATCCCACGAAAACTTTTACATGAAATATCTTCCGCACGGTGGTCGATGAGGGTGCCTCGACATGTGTTATGTCGTTAGCATGTTGGAAGGCCATTGGTTAGCCCGCTTTGTCTCCATCACCTACTCTCCTCACTGCGTTCGACGGTTGTTCCTTCCGACCACATGGCATCATCCCTTCTTTCTCGGTGCAGTTAGGAGGGAAGACCGTGTGTGTTGAGGTAGAGGTAGTCGATGCTCCCATCAACTATAACCTCTTGTTAGGTCGGAGTTGGACTTATTCTATGCAAGCTGTGGTTGCTATAGTTTTCTGAGTCTTGTTGTTTCCACATGAGGGTCAGATAGTGACCATTGATCAATTGTCCTTCTCTAGACCTGACCCAGCTTTGGGGGCATCCACGGTTCCCATGATTGATAATCCTCAACCAGGTGTCGTTAACATAGGATTTGGTTTGTGCCCATCTTTGATTGGTACCTTTGATTACCCACCTCCTCATGACGATGTCAAGTTCATATTTAATCACCACAAGGCTGTGATTTTTCACGTTTCGTCGTTCCGTACAATTTACTTTGAGGATCCGTTGATTCTTCCTTCCCCATCAGCCATGATGGATGAGACAGGGCACTCTGGCATGTCCATGCCCTTGTAGTCTGCTGAAGTAGCACACTCTTTAGTTCAACAAGCTTAAGCTAACCCTGATCTGACTCTCGCACAAGAGTGAGATCCACCTCTAGAGCCTATCTGGGCTCAAGGTTCTCTCACCAACATCGATTCATTAGACTTAGTCTTTCCTTCTGATGAAGTAGTAATCGAAGCAATGACTAGTCTGGACAAACCTTGGGAAGATCTTCATCACATATCATATTTCCTCCCAGAGTTAAGCCGAATCGAGGCAGGAGAATTCACTATCACCATGACGGGAGATCAGCCATGTCCTATTAATATCTTAGCTACACAGGAAATTTATGTTGAGGGAAATATGGCGACTATCGCTACAACTATACCTATCAACATCTCCCAAAACCTTGGCGTCGTGGAGAATGTATTCGTCGGAGCAGATTGCTCCCCCGAAGAGATTCAAGTTTACACGGATCTTTTCAAAGAATTCTGTGATGTTTTTTCCTGATCTTATGAGGAAATGCCAGGTATCGATTCGAAAATAGTTGAACATGAAATCACAACGTATCCTGATGCCAAGCCTATTCCAAAAAAACTTCGTCCAGTCAATCCTAAGAAAGAAACAACCATTAAGCTTGAGGTTGAGAAATTTCTCAAGGCAGGTTTCATTTATCCTATTCATTTTACTCAATGGGTTTCAAACCCCGTGCTGGTCAATAAAAAACAAGGCACGATTCGTGTATGTACCAATTTTCGTGATTTGAACAAGGCATCTCCAAAAGATAATTTTCCAACCCCATTCATTGACCAGATCATTGATGAATGTGCCGGTTGTGAAGCCTTTTCGTCATGGATGGTTTTTAGGGATATAATCAAATCCAAATCAAACCTAAAGACCAACACAAAACGACATTCTTTTGTCTGTGGGGTACATTCGCCTATCGTAAGATGCCTTTTGGCCTCAAGAATGTTGGAGCCACTTTCCAGCGGGCCATGTCTTTTTCATTTCACGACCTCAAACATATAGTCGAGGCCTATCTAGATGATTTAGCATCATGCTCTCACAAGCGAAAGGATCTTCCTACGCACCTCTGACTAATCTTCGAACGTTGTCACTACTTCATGATTTGCTTGAATCCCAACAAGTGCAGCTTTTGCGTCACGTCAAGACGTTTATTAGGTTTCATCGTATTAACAACAGGGATCATGGTGGATCCTCTTAAGGTGGAGGCAATAATCCAGTTGCCCCCCCCACGCACAATTTTACAACTTCAAAGTCTTCAAGGCAAGGCAAACTTCTTACGATGCTTCATCTCCAACTATGCCGAAATCACCAAGGGCTTTATGCGTTTACTGAAAAAAGATGTTCCCTTTTTCTGGGACGAATCCGCTCAATGCTCTTTCGACGCATTAAAACATGCCCTCACAACCGCACCTATACTACGACCACCTAATTATAACAAAGATTTCTTATTATATCTGGCTGCCACAAAGTCTACTATAGGCATGGTTTTAGTTCAGGAAGATGATTCATTTCCAGAATACGTGATCTGTTACCTGAGCCGAGGCCTCGTAGGACTGGAACTTAATTATTCCCATCTCGAAAAACTTGCGTTGGCAACAGTTCATGCTGTTCAATGGTTCTGTCACTATGTTCTGTTTCGCAAGACCACTGTCATTGCTGTCGTGAATCCATTCCAGTACATGTTGACCCGACGATTTATAGGCGGAAAAATCAGTAGATGGATGGTCATCCTCCAAGAATTCAACTTAGAATTTGTTTCAGCCAAGTCCAAGAAGTCATTGGTCTTCGCAGAACTTATTTCAGAGCTTCCAGTTGAGTCAGGTGACATTGTGCCTGAGGAATTGCCTATCCGGGGGGATATGTTTTTGATTGGATCTTCAGACCCCTGGTACAGAGATATACTGATCTATCTCCAGACTTTAAAGTGCCCCACATCTTCTTCTCGTGATGAGCGTCGACGGATACGCCATCAAGCCAAGAATTATATTATATTCGATGATACGTTGTATTGGAGAGGTGTAGACTGCATCTTGCGTCGATGTCTCACTCATGAGGAGGCTGTCATAGTGCTCAACGATTGTCATACTGGAGCTTGTGGTGGTCATTTATCTGGGTTGGCAACAACCCAAAAGATTTTATGAGCAGGTTACTTCTGGCCAACACTTATCAAAGATTGTATCGAGTCGGTCAAGAAGTGCCATCGTGCCAAATCTTCTCTAGGAAGATGAGGGCACATCCAGCTCCCATGTTTCCTGTCATCACAATTGGTCCCTTCACTAAGTGGCGGATTGATTACACTACATGCAACCCCCCATCAGCAAGGGCACACCGCTATATCATCGTAGCTTTCGACTACTTCACTAAGTGGGTCGAAGCTATGCCAATGTTTAAATATGACGGAGAGACTGCAACTCTCTTCTTATTCAACCATATTATAGCATAGTTCAGTGTCCTGAGAGAGATTGTCACTGACCATGGCAGTCACTTTCAGAACCAAATGATGTCTGAATTAACATCAAATTTTGGGTTATGGCAAGAACATTCCTCACCTTACTATCCCCAAGCTAATGGGTAGGTGGAAGCTGTAAATAAAACCCTTAAGACTATTCTACAGCGAACTATCAACTCAGCCAAGTCAAATTGGCATTTGATGTTATACTCGGCATTATGGGCTTACCGAACATCTGTTAAGACTGCAACCGGTTTCTCACCTTTCCAACTCGTGTATGGGCTGGAGGTAGTCTTTCCCATTGACTGTCAAATCCCATCTCTAAAATTGGCAGTACAGTTATTGCCAGACACTTCTCCACTTGAAGAGCGTTTAGTACACCTTGAGCAACTTAATGAGCAGTGTCGCAATGCGGCCCTAGCCAACGAGGCTCATAAACATAAGGTCAAGTGTCAATATGATAGGTCTGTTCATCCTCAGATTTTTTCTGAGGGCGACCTTGTCCTGGTCTATGACGAAGAAAAGGACCCCCTGGGGGCAGGAAAGTTTAAACCCTGTGGTTCAGACCCTTCATTATCAAAGAGGTATTAAAAAAGGGCGCTTATCGTTTGGTCGATTTTGAAGGGAATGCTTTGGCGGAGCCTAGAAATGGGCTCTACCTCAAAAAGTATTACTCATAAAAAGGTCACTGTGGGTAACTTTTTGTAACATATGTATAGTCTTTGTACTACTACTTTTTTACGTTTCTTTTAAAAGTGTTATGGACGTGTCATTGATGTTATCTTTCGTCAATATGGCAGATGTCAAGTGATTCCGAGGTGTTTGTTGGGTATGCGGACAGTGCTAGTCGACACACGCGGAGGCTTTCCTCCGCGGCTTGGGTAATCTTTACACCACAGGGTCAGTTGTTATCTTCCGGAGGTATATGCTTAGGTGACACCACAAGTAATGTTGCCGAGTATAGTTCAGTTATTGAGTTGCTTCATGATGCATTGTCATTGGGTATCTCTCATCTCCGGTTCTATCTAGACGCTCAACTGGTTGTGTCGCAGCTAAACAAAATATACTAGGTTGATGATCCAAATTTACATCGACAATTCCTTAGGGTACGTCTCTTAGAACACAACTTTGATTATATTACATATATTCATGTTCCTAGGAGATTAAACCAAATCACAAATACTCTAGCTAATCAAATTTTAGATTGGCATCTTGCCCACATATAAAAAAGATCATGGACATAAACATCTAAATACATTTTTGCACACATAATCCATAAGACACAAACAGATAAAAACCATATATAAACATCATAAAATCCTCAGAGTACATAGATGGACGCAAGCGCCTAAAAAATGGGAATAGTAACAAGTCACCGGGCTTATGCCCTCAAAAAATATATACAAGTAGGTGCTCGTGGCACATAAAAAAGTCTCAAGTCTGTTCAGGGCCTATGGGCCCTGTTATAATCATCTACAACACGGTCTAAACACCTAAACAATCAGACCCATGTTCGAGGTGCCCCCATAACATGAGTCTGCATGGATGGCGGTAGGTCCTCTATCTCTGCCATCAGGACTATGCAAGTGAGCGCAGTAAAATTACGCTCAATTTGCCTAAGGACCCTCTAGGCCTCTCCTGCTGGGAGGTTCCCTGCTACTGCTGCTCCTCCAACGGCGACAACTGCGGCTTTCGGCCGTGGGCGACGCCGGTTCCGTGCATAGTCGACAGGTCACATGGGTCCCACATCTGCATGCAATACACATTTACCCATCAGAAACTATGGCATACAAAAAAAATGATATACATAACAAAAATACATAAAAATTACATATGCAAAAAAATAAAAAAACAAAAAAGGTGGATACTTGCCCATCTCCCCTCGCTCCTCACCAGGAGGCACGGGTATCTCTAGATCTCTAGAAAAGTCTATCCCTACATATGGGTAGTCCTCGATAGCAGGGATCTTTCGTGACAACCAAGCAAAAAAGTCATCGTCGAAGGCCTCATTGGTCCTTCCACCACCCTGTCACGGCAGTAGCACTGCCCATTTGCACACTGCAGGGAAAGAGGCCAGATGTCCTTGTACTACAACCCGAGGACTGAAACATGGAACTCTCTTGAAAAAGAACGAACACAAGATAGTCCCGAACCTGAAGTTCCTCTGTGTCCACTGTTGGAAATCTATCAATTGCCTCTTCATACACTCCAACAGTGTGGTAATCCAATAAAAAATGTGTGCATCCATGCACTGAATAGCACAGTTCATCTGTGCACGTGAAGCCTGATGCACGACTGTTGAGCCGGTATTCTGCTCAATAAGAAACAAGATAATCTGTAGTGCCAGGTTGGTAATCTTGCTAATCGGCACCTGGGAACCTCTACGATCAGTCCCAGCCTCATAGTACTCATCTACCAACTCCGAGATCTTGCTCAGACCTGCAGGAAAAGTCTGGAAATTGACTGGTTCCCCTCTCCTTGAGAGGCCAGTCAGAAAGTAAATGTCCTCGACGGTGGGCACCAAGGATTGCCCATCTAGCATGAACGCCTCTGCATCAGGGTGCCAGTAATCAATCAAGGCATTTAATAGCCTTGGTTGCGCGCACATAAAAGGGCATAAAAATAATTTTAGCAAACCGCACTGCATCAGTACGGCCACAACATTTGGATCTGCAGCCACTAACTCATTGGAGGCCTCGTGCTCCCTTTCCCTCCACTGGACATACATCCTTCCAACACAACAAGGTAAAGGAGGGTCAATACTTCTTGTCATTTTCTTTTCCATCAATAAGGGGGGGGGGGGTACACGTGGCCTATAGAGGTGACAGTCGTGTGTACACGCGTGTAGGCTTTGCTCTGCACGCATGTACATGCAGGCTGTCTCTGGACAACCCGCGTGTACCTAGGGTCGACCTTTTTGAGGTTGACGCCCACCCAAAAAATAAACTAAATGCTAAAATGGAAGTATTGAATAGCTAGATAAGGGACTTTGTACTTACTTGGTCCAAGTAGAAGTCCGTTTCGTCCACTGTAGCTCTCGGAATCACGATCTTTGGCAAAGGGGGTCTTTTGGCTCCAGAGTCAATTTCCAAATCAACAATGGTGATAATGAGCTGCCAGCTTCTATTTATAGACTTTTTGGCCTCTTTTGTCACTTTTTTGGCCCCCCTTATCAGTTTCTTTATACCAAAAACCATTTAGAGTGATCCAGGAGTTATATGGGAGGGATTTGATCAGGTATTGGAACATTTTTTTTTTTGAGTTTCGAAAAAATATTGACGGTCCATAAAAAAAATATTTTTTTTCAAAAATCAACTTGAGCATATAGGGTAGGATATCACCCCAACTTTTGCATATCGTTGCCTTTTTATTATGCTATAGGATCGATCCCATCAGGTTGTGACACAGAACCGTCATATCTTCTCTAGAAGTGTCGTGACTTGGTGGTAGAGCTTACCAAAACATGGATGCCCTAGGTAGGTCCTGGTTGCATTATGGTGTCCATGTCGTTTCTAACAATATTGTAGGCTCGGGAGTCTGTATAGTCTTTCCTGAATACGAGTTTGAGCCTCATTTGCATGGGTATTTTTCACTCTTTGTCTTACCCTCCGGACTCTCAAAACATAACGGGTCTCCTTTTAAGCCCTTTACAGACCCTCTAAAAATGAAAATATTGTCGAGCGATCTTGTGATGTTTGACGCTCGTTAAACTGAAATTTGAAGTCACGTCTATCCGGCGGTAGTTTACCCCTTTTTTGGTCTGGACGACCAACTGTACGAACAAAGGTATACTCTATCGAATTCCTATTATTTAGAAGAGTATCCTCAGGTATAATTTTATTCCTTTTTCGGGCTTGAGGGACTAAATTTACGAAAAAGAAACCCCCACGAAGTCCATAGTTAAGCTCTTTTCAGACTCCCTAAAATTGAAAACATCGTCGAGTGACCTTATTCTTTCACACTCGTTAAATTGGTCCAGAAGAATATTCCTGATGGAGTCCATAGTTAAGCCTTTTTTTCAGACTCCTTAAAACTGAAAAAATATCCGAGTGATCTTATCCTTGTCACACTCATTAAAATGGTTTTGAACTGACGTCTAATCGGTGCTAGTTTATCCCTTTTTTGAACCGACTAGACTATTTTTGAAAAAGGTACCCCAACGGAGTCTCCTTTTATTTTTTTTCAGACTCTCTAAACATGAAAAACCACCGAGCTTACCTTCTTTGGGCTCGTTAAACTTACATCGAAGGACGTTACCATTGTGTGTTCTATCAACCGCATTTGCATATCGTATCCATTAGCCTTGTGACAATTTTATTTTGCATATTAACACCTTTGGCTGCCGGAGGATTTTTCCCGAGTATCATTTTACCAGAACATTAGTCTTGTCCTTGTGCCTTGATCTTGTATGTTTGCAGTACTCGTTCCTCCATTGTAACGTAAAATTTCTTTATTCTTTTTCGAAACTTATCAAAAAGAACAAAAAAAATCAAATATACCCCAAAAAGAGGATGGGAAAAGTATTTTCTTTATTGGCAGCATAATGAGTCACCCTTGGATAAAGCACATCTGTCTGTTTGATCATCAGAATATGGGATGTAGTATGACCTTAGGAATATTTTTCTCGCTATATTGAGTTGTGTCCTCCACCGTTTGGTTACTCTTCCAAACATATGGAGAGTTTGCGTTGCCTCCTGCTTCGTAGACTTATGATTAACATATATGCTGCCTGAGTCTTATCACTTGTCGTGATATTATCCAAGGGAGGTTTGTCACTAAGCCTGAGTCGGCCCCTCTGCAATATGTCTCTTGTCCGCATACCCGACCATCCTGAACGTCCAATCAAGTCCTTGTTCAAAATCACTGAAGCCTTCAGTCCGATCATCAATATTATTAAGTCCATAACCGACGAGCCATCGAAGACCTCTGGGTAGTGCAGTCGTACACTCATATTACACTCCTACCCAAGTTTTAGAAGATTTTGAAGTTGTTGCTCGAGCTCTGAAGTACAACCATCAGGCCGAATCAGCTTCTAGGAGATGGATACTCTATATGTATATCTTTATGATTTCGAGATGTAGCTCCACTGTGTATTATTCACGGCTACTCTTTATAGTTATTTGACATGGATATACAGTCTATTTTATTGGTAGCCATGGTTCTATTTTATCCTGAGCATGGGTATGCCCGCCTCGGTGAAGACATTTGTTATTTTGCAGACGGCCCCTCCTGGTTCCTGATTCTTGGGCTCACTCATTCAGCATATCAGTACAGATTGGTAAAAGATTGGTAATGTATTTCGGCCATCAGATGCTCTTCTGACCTCACACATTAGGGGGCATCTGTTATAACCCTAAATTGCACCACACATGCTTACCTGGCATCAGGCCAACTCATATCCCTTCATTACCAAAACATCTGCTGAACAACCTCTTTGGAAATCCTCTTGGGTCAAGGCCCACATGACCTAACCCATTACTGCGTGCGTGTGCACGCTGGCAGGCCCACTACAGCCCGCGTGTACCTAACAAAACACAAAAAATAGGAAAGTTGCCGACGGGACAAAAAGCTATGGGTCAGTTAACTGAAAATCCCGGCCATGCATGGGCGAGAGTTCGTCCAAAACCCTAGCTCCTTCTAGCCTATAAAAGAAGGGGTAGGGGTACCATTTGGAGGAGGAAGAAGATAGAAAATAAAATCTGCCCATTTACTGAATCCATTGTCCCAACCCTTTAGCCTTTCCTCAAGCCAAATGAGAATTAATGTAAAGCAGTTGGAGGACAGAAGAGGAGGAGCCCAGGATTAGGATCAAGGAGCGGTGGCTGGTCTTGACTTTGATTGTAAGCTGATTCATTCTAAAAATAATAAGAGAATACTTTTCCCATCCCAACGCATGAGTTATCTATGGTTTTTTTAATTTATGCTTAATTTCTAACCCTCAAGTAGGAAAGTAGCATGCATGCATAGTTGTTTGTCTTGATTGCAGGTTATCTTTGGAAGGAGCAGTGCAAGAAAGCGGGCAAAAGCGCAACAAAGGATCTACACCAAACATCAATAACAAGGTTAGTGGTTTCTTCCCATGCATGTATTGTGAGAGAGGGGTTTAAGTTTTGGGTGGTAGGTTAAAAAGTAATTTCTTTACGGTCAAAATCTGCATGCAAGTCTGACCCTAGTTTTCTAGTCCATAGGGTATTTTTCCCAACAACAGAGTTGGCGACCATACTGGGGATATAATATTTAGGGTTTCCGGATTTAGTATAGTTTGTGGGTAGTTTAAAAGATTAGATTTTCTATCTTTCTTTGTCTGTCTGTTTTCTGTTAGGTTTGAGCTAGCAGGGAGCCTGGAGCTAGAGGGGAAAACAACCTCAACTCCATACACCAACTGGAAAGGAGAAAGGCCCATGACCCTCTTTGTTTTCACTCTGTTATCCCATAAAGAAAACTTGAGTTTTGAATCCCATGCCTTTTTGTTATCCTCTAACAGCTTCTTAACAATATTTATAAGGCTTTTGTTTGAGGATTCTGCAAGCCCATTTCCCTGTGGGTAATAAGGGGTTGAATGAATCAATGTGATCCCATATTGTTCACAGAACTGAGTCAATGGCTCAGCCTTGAAAGATGCAACATTGTCAGTGAAAATTCTGTTCGGACAGCCAACCCTTGCTATAATGTCTTCAAGGAAACCAATGATCACCTTGTGAGAAGCATTCCTGGTAGGGATAGCCTCTATCCACTTAGTGAAGTAATCTATGGCAGTCAAGATCCATCTATGTTGGCCACTGGAAGCGGGATGAATTTCCCCAATAAAATCTAGGACCCATTGTTGAAAAGGTCCTGAAACTGCTATGAGATTTAATGGAAAAGAGTTAAGCTATTGCTTTACAGAAAATTTATGACATTTAACACAAGCTCTGATCTTAGAAAAAACATCTGTGAACAAACTAGGCCAAAAATACCCAGCCCTGAGAATATTATATGCAGTATTCCACCAAAAATGATGCCCCCCACACAAACTGTCATGAAAATCATACATAATCCTTTGGGCCTCTTGCGGGTCTAGGCATCTCAACAACACTCCCAATGGATCCTTCCAATACAAAATTTGATCAACCAAGCAATACTTTATCGATTTGAGTTTTAATTCTCTCCCCTTGTTCTTTTCCATACCACTTGGAGGTTGTAGATTCTACAAGAAAAAGATAATGTCCTTGTACCAACTGCAATTTGCCAATGCAGGGCTAGCTTGAGCACCTCTATTGTTTAATTCAGTCTGCTACTTTTCTGAACATGAGCCAATGAAATTTACTCCCGACGCTGAGAAATTTGATTAAGCCAATAGCTTGGCTAAACCCTGGCCCTTGACCAATTTGGTAGGCTTGATTTCTAAATCAAATTCAAGGATCTTAGCAATCCATTTGCTACATTTTTTGTCAATATCAAGCTGAATAAGAATTTCTTTTACAATAGTTGATGGAACATAAGCAATAACTCTTGAATGCATCACATAAACTCTGAAGGACTTAAGATCTTTAACTAGTGAATAGGCTTGCTTATCCATAATTTGATATTTTAATTCTGCATCTCTTAACACCCAACTGAAAAAGGAAATGGGCTGCTCTAAGCCTTCAGAGTTCTTCTGCAACAAAACTGCTACTACTGTATCAAAAGAGGCAAAAGAAAAAATAAGAAAGTCCTTGGAGTAGTCTGGGTTGATTAGGACTGGGGCTTCCGTCAATGCTTTCTTTATTTAATCAAAAGAACAACGAGCCTCAGCAGTCTACTTGATTTCATTATATTTCCTCAAGATGGTTGTGATATACTTAAGAAACTCAACAAAATTTGACACAAACCTTCTAAAGAAATTAACCTTTCCTAGAAAAGATTGAACCTCCTTTTTAGATCTAGGTAGTGCTAAGGTTAGTATGGCTTCAACCCTGATGGAAGCAATCCTTGCTCCTTTAGCTGACACAATATGCCCCAATAATTTTCCTTCTTTCATGGCGAACAATGACTTTTTCAGATTCAAAGAGAGGACAAATTTTATGCATTTTAAGAAAACCTTTCTTAAATGACCACAATGCTCTTCATCATATTGAGAGAACATGGTTATGTCATCTACGTAGATAAAAACAAACTTGTCATTCTCTCCAATAAATGCTATGTCCATAGCTCACTGAAAGGTCACCCCCGCATTCATCAAATTGAAGGGAATCTTGGCATACATGAATGTACCCCAAGGAGTGGTAAAAGCCGTTTTCTCTCTATCCTATAGAAAAACATAAATCTGGTTGTAGCCAGAAAAACCATCAACGATAGACATCCGGGCTGCACCTGTCACCCTCTATAATATATGCTCTATCTTGGGCAAAGGGTAATTATCCTTTTTAGAGCTTCTGTTCAGATTCCAGAAATTGACACAGAGTCTGATTTCTCCATTCTTTTTCCTCACGAGGACTAAATTATCCACCCATTCAGAATATCTCAAAGGAAAAATAATTTTTGCATCTAAAATCTTTTTTACCTCCTTCTCCATGATAGGCAGTAACATAGGATTGATTTTCCTCAACTTTTGCCTGAAGGGCTTAGTCTCTTCTTTTAATGGAATCTTGTGCTCTATAATGTTTGTGTCATAATTTCAGAGATCTTTGTAAGTCCATGCGAATACATCAGAAAACTCCTTCAACAATTTGACATATTTAGCCCTCTGCTCTCTTGATAGGCTGCTTGACAACTTGACATATTTTGGATCCTTGTCTGTTCCCAAATTGCACCCAGTTATATTAGCATCATCAGTAGACACTTTCCCTTTTACTGCCACATCATTTTCATCAAATAATTTTTCCAAAGGAACTATTCCTTTTGGAATATGGTTTCTAGGTAGCTGCACAATATGATGATTATCAATTCTTTTAGGGAAAACATCAACATGCAGAGTAATTTCAGAATCAAGATCCTGATCAATGTGTAATGAAACAAATTCATCAATAGACTCAAGAATTTTTTTAAGTTCTAAATCATCTTCAAACACCTTCCAATATTTGACATTGTCTGGTATAGAAGGCCTATATTTGATTCTACATCATACTTGAATTTTGGCGGTATGGGTATCCTGAAATTGCTTGCTGATACAACCAAAGAATCAACCACAAAATTCTCTTCTCGTGGAATAAAAGAGATGTCATACTCAGAGAAAAAATTCTCCACTAGGTCCCATACTTCATTTCTATAAGATCTAATCCTAGGGTGCTTAGTTTGGAAAATATTTTTGGTCTAATGGACTATCAATTCAGCATCTCCAAATACTGACAATTTTTTAATCCCCATATCCTTTGTATCTCTCAATCCCAAAACAAGAGCTTCATACTCTAGTTTCAAATTCTAGTTTGTATGGCAAAGATATGGTTTTCTGAGTTGGTGAGACAATCAACACTCCAACACCGACACCTTCCTTAGAATAGGCTCCATCAAAGAACATCTTCCAAACAAAATTGGTTAGAGAAGGTTCTTCAGACAAGGTAGCATATTTTTTTCTTATTTCAAAAGGAGTTTCAAGAGCATCAATGAGCTGCAAAATGTTGGACCCCAAATCGGTATCAAGAGAAAAAACATGATGATTAGCAGGGTTTTCTTCATCACTAATAATTTAAGCCAGCTGGGCTTCTTTGTAAAGTCTTCTATGCTCCCCACCAAACACCAGGATAGTTGCATATGAGAGATCCATCTACAAGGTTCCTCCAAGTATTTTTATGCAAGACCTTGACAAGAGCATGCCAAACTTGGGAGGAACATCAGCCACCACAACATCCATAAGTATACTTTTCATGGGTAGCTAAAATAGATTCACAACCATATCCTTAATTACCCCCAGACATTTTACTTTCCTAGATTCGAAAGAATATAAGTCATGATAGGTTTTGGTAATTTCCAGTCCAAGTTCATCCATAACATATTTTGGCATAAGATTATGGGAGGCCCCTGAATCCAAAAGACAATTATACAACACCTTGTCATGAATATTGAGAGAAGTATATAAGGGAGGGGATGAGTCATATCTGTCTTCTATCAAAGGGCCTAAAATCACAGCTGGTTTTTCATCTTGCAGATTTATTGAATCAATGGAATTAGGAGAGGCATCGGGCTGTAACATTTTGGTCAAATATTTTTTAAATTCTTCATTTTTTATCAATTCCAAAAATGGTACCAGGATCTTAATTTTCTGGATCTCATTCTCAAAACTGAAGGAGAGGGAAGGCTTCAAAATCTCTTTGGCTTCAGGAGGAGGATTTCTGATCAGAATTTGTGGGTTTTGAGAATCTTTTTCCTCGCTACTCACTGTCACAGTATTGGAAGAATCTTCTTTCTGAACAGGCTGATTAGGGGCATCATTTTTTTCTTCATTCTTCTTAGATCTCAGATTATATCTACTAGAATTTTCCTTCATTTTTTCTCCCTTTCTTAACTCATTGATTTGAATATCCATTAAAGATTGCTCATAAGAGGATTGGATCAAGTGTGGGGATGGGGATGAATCAACTAAACAGTGGATCTCAGGATCAACCTCTACCTCCTCTTCTTCTTCATCAACAACTAGATTATTCTGAAACAGAGCTTGAATCCTATGATCATCTCTCTCTCTGTTTTTGGGATCTCTAGGAAGGATTTGGGGAGCATTGTTGGGGCTCCTGAAATTACCTCTATTTTCAGTGTTTTGAGCATTTCTATATGGCTGTCTTCCTTCTGATTGTAACTTCTCGATCTCATTAGAAAGGGATTTTACTAATTTGGTCAACTCATCTACCCGTGAATGAACAATAGGAGAGTCAGAAGTGGAAGCTTCAACTCTGTTTTTCCTCCTATCTCTGTCATATTTTCCACTGAGATTATCTGAAGTAATTATGTTGGATTCTACCTCTAAGGCAACATCTTGCATCTGAACTAAGGAAGGTGACCTTCTCTCTCTCTCTCTCAATAGAAGGCAGAACTTGGAGTCAAAAGAACTGGCATACGTGATTTTTTCCATGGTTTCAGTGGGTTTGATCTCATCAGGGATATTCTTGTACATTTTGTTAAACCTTTTAGAAAAGTCAGAGACAAACTCTCCTTCTTTCCTTTTCAAAGATCCAAATTCAGTGATATAATACATAAAATCCTTTTTGTCACCCCAGTGCCTCAAGAAGGCTTCATCCAATGCCTCAATACCCGTGATGGATCCATGGGCTAAACCCCTAAACCACTTCCTAGCTTCACCAAAAATGCTTTGGACGAAAAACCTCATCCAAACATCTTCATTTTCAATATTTTGGTTATCTGCATAGCTATAGAAAGCAACAAGATGTTCCTCATCTGTTATATCTTCTTCTACAGTAAACTTGGGCATGTATTTCAAATAATCTCCAAGGGGAAGAGCATTCATTGGATAAGGCAAGACTAGAGGAGCATATCTTGCAGCCACTATGGCATCCATCCTATTTGTAGGGGGGTTAACAACTTCCATTTGATCTTGGATTCTAGGTGAACAAGCAGGAGAAAGAGATCTGGTTGTGTGCAGATTAGGAGAAGGAGAAAAGGATAAAGGGGAGATTTTAGTCTTCACAACAATAGGTGGAGTCGTGGAAGAGGATGGTAAGGTCTAAGAAGGATATGAAGTTCCTACTTCTTTGACAACTAAATTTTTAACAGAGAGAGGTGTAGCAAAACCTAACGTAGGTAAATATTCAAAACTATCAAGACTGAAACACTTCTCAATATCAGCGGAGGAGAATATATCAATGTTTTCTTCTTTCAATTTAGTTTCAAAGGTAGAGTATTCAATATGAAACTCTTCAAAATATATCTTTTTAGATACTTCAATAGAAGATAAAGGAATCTTACTTGATAAACTAGCTAGAGTATCAAGAGTGAAATTAGACAACTGAACAAAAGCACTTGTAGTAGCAACAAAAAAAGCTTTTTTAGAAGCTTTTCCCTTCTTGATTATCTTCTCTGGGTCAGCCTTAGGTGGAACCAAAGGTAACTATGGATTTTATCTTGTATCTCTACCTTTAGGTGCCAGAGATGAATCAATGGAGTCTCCAGGTGCAAGATGCAATCTTCAAAATACTAAGTCCCAATGCACCTTAAGAGCTAGTAAGCATTGTCATTCTATCCCAGGGAAAAGTCTTCAAATCATTCCCTGACAACGATGCCAAAAACGTTAGCACTAGGAGTCACCTTATGATTGCAAGGAAGGTAATCCTAGTACCCATCAGATGATATGTGAAAGTATGAGTGTTTTTTGAAGGTCGATTGAAAAAACTCGAAATGATAATATCCTCACTCAGAAACAGGGCTAACATGTAACATCAAATAAGGTCGTGACTAATTTCAACCAGTAGTTCAGGAGTAAATGTGGATAGAAAGAAGACTTGAATGCAAGGAATGTAAGAGCTACTGCAAACATCAGGTCCACAAAATCCCAAAGGAAGAAAGTTTCTTAAAACAAGATCTTCTTGAAATTGGAAACTAAGGAGCTAAATAAACACCATGACAATAAAATCATCAAACATCCATCATATCATTACCATAGTCATCCATATGAAGCAATCAAATATGAACATTTAGCATTAGAAGCAAATAGTCTAAAATAGGAGCTGATTTCTATTAGTCAAAAAGTCTTAAGTCCAGTACATACTAGATCATAGTCACTTTATCAAAAGTATTACAGTTTCTTGGGAGCCTTGCTCTACCATCCGAACCCATTAAAAAAATTAATCTGTCTATTTATAAAAATAAAGGGAGGCAACAACTGGAGGTACGAGCTGACCTCTTTTCCTTAAAAATCTCAAAAAATTTAATTATTCTAACAACTAAGATAATAGCCTATGCTATAAAACAGGGAAGTGTTGGTGACTGAACCCAATCATGCTTCTAACTGCTTTGATCCTCTTTTGCTGCTCAACTCCTGTTTTTCCATGTGTCCCTTTGGAGCTTGTAGTTGTCCTCTACACGCCAACTGCTACTTCTATCATTTATTCCATCATTAACTTATCCAAAACTATTGGCTTAGTCTTCCTAGATCCTTGGTGTTTTCTAACTACTCCCATGGGTAGCAATTCTGTGTAGCGCCCCCTAAAATGGAACAAGGAGAGAAGGTAGCGCATGTGGGTAGCTCCCTTGTGTTGCATATCTGTGGCTACATTTGTCCTCTATTGCAAAATTGATTAGCGCATGTGTGTGAACATGCTCTTTGTAAGATATTACGTAGTGCTTGTGGGTAGCGCCTGTATGACAATTCTGCATTCTGTAAAATATTACGCAGCGCCACCTACGCTGTGTCTGCATAAGGGTTTGGGTAGCTATGCCAAAAATGTAGCGTCTTTGAATCCTAAACGTGTGTAGAGCTATTTGTTTCCTTCCATGATGAAAAAACAATATAATTGGGTGCTTTTACCACTGAGTGAAGCTAGCACTTAGCAAAAAATTTCAAAATTCATATAGCTAAACACATAGAATCCTGTATAGGTGGCAAAACTTAGTATGTGCATATCAGTTAACCTTCCCAAGAAGGAACAACTCTAAAAAATGGGGCTTACCATTACCAACTACTTTGTCATTTTAGCACTTAGCCTCACACTCTTTCTGGTGGAAAGAGTGTCTCCAACTAACTCAATAGACTTCTTCTTCTTAGCACTGGTAGGCTTCTTCAGTATAGTTGTGCTCTTCTTAGCTACTTCTTTGTCATATTTAATGGCAGCCTCAACCAACACCTGTAAATTCTTTTGGGTTACTTCATCTTGGAAATGCTTCAGTTCTGCCTTTAGCTTCTTTTTCTCAACTTGGAAACCCCTGTTTTGTCTGTAAAGATTCTTCAACTGTTTATGAAGAGGCAGAGCCTTTCTCACTGTGAACCTTGCCAAGTCCAGGGTATGGTTGTAGCCAATCATGAGCTCATTCATCTGAGCCAAGTGGATATTGTCTTTTGCTTTGAGACAAGCTATTTCTCTCCTTGCATCCCTAAGCTGCTTGATAAGTCTTTTGTAGGTCTGGCTGCCAAGGGGGTTGGGGATATGTGTAGTCTCAACAGGCTTCTTCTCGTCCTTTTCTTCCATTTGTACAAGATTTTCCTTGCATGTTTCATCAATCTTCTCAAAAAATTTTCCTTTATGGTTCTTCTCTTGAACAATAGCCTTTTCTTTATTCTTCATAGGTTTTTTACAATCCTTCACATGGATTTCTTCTTCCCTCTCCAAGGGTATTTTGGTACCTTTACCCTTGATTTTCTGTATATGGTTTTTTGGTTTCTCTTCTACAGCTTTTTCAATGCCTTTCCCTTTATTCTTATGTATAGGGGTTTCTGGTGAAGGCTATCCTTTGAAATCCCCCTAAGGAATTGATGACCTAGTGAAAGGTATTTTACCTTTGATTTCAACTGTTGGAGGAGGAGAGGGAAAGAGCAGCTTCTTCCCTTTTTTTGATGTTACCTTGGTAGAAGATAGAACTTCTTCTAACCCTGGTGGAGGTGCTGGTGAGAAATATCTATGTGGGGAAGGATAGACTTCCTCCTCAGCTTCCCTGACTTTCTTATTGATCTTTGAAACAAGGGCTCTGCCCTTTCTCTTCTTGTTGATCCCTGTTTTAGTACTGGTAGGTGATGAAGAGATTGCAATCTGTGATTGGGGGGTAGGTGTTGGGTCCAACTTGAAGTGAGAAGTGACCAAAAAATTCTCCCAGGAGGTCTCTTTCCTTCCCAACTCTTCAGAGACAAGCATTTTGATAAGTCCATAGTGGAAAAGACTGGAGTCCACATCCTTGGATTTGTCTTGCACCCTATTTGTCATTTTACCTATACTTCTCAGCAGGTAATATGGAATATTCATCTGAACCTTACCAGTAAAATGCAACAACAACCTTATGTGGTAATGATACAGGGTGTTAAATCTCCCTTCACAACTAAAATATCTCTTTATGATTTTCAACATTCTGTCAAACTGGTCAATCAACTGATTCCTTGGCACACTCTTAGATAAATCATTAGCTTGGTATTCAGGCTTGAAAAGATCTTTAATGAAAGGTGAACTCAATACCATGGCCTTGAACCAATTTTTTCCTGAAATGGGGATCCATTTTACAGCTGAGATGGAGGCTTCAGTCAACTCAAATTCCAAATCTCCAACTCTGGTTTTCTTGCCATCAAAATTTAGTGCAAATTGTTTTGGTACTTCTGAGTGGCCTCTCTGCATGTTCTGGCAGAAAGAGAGGCATACTGCTCTTCGAAACATTTCCCTTGCCATGGGTTCTGTGTCAAAAAGGCGCATGTCCATAGGTTTTGTTCGAACTATCTTGCCACCTTTGTGTGATTTCTTCGACTGAGGGGTCTCCATGACTTAGAAAGAGGGTTCTTAAGAGGTTGTAAGGGATGCTATTGACCAGAAAACTTCAATTCAAGTCTCAAATGAACAAGGATGGACCTTCAAATTAATAGTGCTTAGAAAATGAACTTGTCTATGAGAAATAGACCTTTTGGCTTATACAGGTTTTCAGAGTGTAGACTATGAGGAAGTAATTCCGAAATGACTCTTCGTATAGGATGAAAAGAAGCAAAGGATAATCAGAGAGTTTTGAGCAATGCCTCTACATAGCGCAACGCATACATAGAGGATAGTCTATTTCAAGTCTGTGACTTTCAAAGGCTACGACTAACAACAATAATCAGACTATGGATACGAGCGAATATGTTTACAGGAATGAAAATATGGCTCCCATACTACCTTGCAAGCTTAGAAAACTGAAACCCGAGCACAAATCTCCTATGAAAATTAATATGCGAAGGAGGTTGCACAGGATACCTGTGAAGTCAAAAACTATTGAGCTCCTCAGTGCGATATTAGGATGATATTGAGGAAACTTTGACCCTGAAATCTCTCACAACATCAGATTTATTGGACATGCGATCGTCTGATATGAACTGGAAAACTTACGCAACACATCACTGTTGAACTTTTCAAATTTATAAACTGTTACCAAGGATCATAAATGAAAGATATTTTGAAAGCATTTCAACCGAATTCTAGCACTGAAAACAAGGGTTAAGGTATCAGTCGTGGCAATCATGACTTGAAGTGGATGAATGATAAACGTGACAGGCGCTACGGAAATGCTTGCTGAGTGGGCAATGCTCTCCAAATCAAAAAAATGATTGTACAAGTGAGTGGGGATGATGAGGTATGCATGTGAAGTCATGAGTGAGGAGAGAGGTGTGTCACATCAGCCTGGTCGTGGGAGGTATCAACCTAGGGATGAATCATGAGAGGGGACATAAAGAATAGACCATGAGATTATAAGGGTTTAAGGACAAAAAAATGAATTGTGGATCAACACATGAGATATGACTCAAAGGTTTAGTCATCCTAAGGAGTCCTATCATAAATAACATTTAATGGATGAGAAATTTATTTTAAAGAGAAAATAAGAATCTAAGGTTTTTTTTTAATTTTTCTTTTTAATAAAAACAAACTAAGAGACCCAAGGCGACTTAGTGTGATAACACCTTACATAAATAAATAGAGATGGGTGTAGGCCTAGATAGACAACTAAGAAAATGGATATATTGGGGGGGAATTCACCCAACTGGTATTAAATTCTCAAGCACAACAATTCCATTCATTATTTTCATAGAGAGAGCAGGGTGCAGAGCAAGCAACATAGTGTATATTAGATATCTAAGTACAGAGCAACCAAAACACCAAGAGCATTAAATTTTTAAGTGATTTAGTGTTGTACATTCATCACATGTAACCATTCCATGTCATAGTTTCCCCTATGAGACTATAACAAAGATCCCAAGAATAGGGTGGAAAAACAACAAACTAGAAGCACCAAGAATTCGACAAGGATAATGGCTTCCACAAGCCCAAATCATAGAAGAAAGTCCAAGTAGTAAAATACCAACATGTGCCAGAGCCCAAAATACCAAAAAAAGTAAGTATCAAAGGCATTTTATTAGGATGGGTTCCCCAACTTAAATATGTATATTTCAACATACAAGACAAGGTGCAGTTCCCATAACTATGCTTCGATGCATACACATAGGTGATTCTAAGGTTGGAGGAAACAACATTAGTGGTCACCGAGAAATGGACCAAGCCCCTCAAGCAATCATGAATATTGTCATTAGTATACTACCCAAATTTTAGCTACAACCCATTGATAAACGAGTGCATCTAGTTCTTACTCAGTCAATTACATGGAAGAGTCCTTTAGCTAGATAAGCCATACTAGGTTAACATCGACATAATGCACCTAGTCTGAGGCCATCCTATCAAAGGAGATGATTAGACTAAAGTGATGATGACTTAGGATGTGTTAAGAACCAAATATCAATATAGCATAGAAAAACCTCAGAAAAAGTACTCAACGCCTTGAAAAAGAGATAATTTCAGATAATAAGCCTCTTCGAGGGGGCAACCTCCTTTTACCCCACTTAAATGTTCAAGTACAA
>ML781075.1:198321-217795 GCA_009831015.1 Picea engelmannii
ATCCTTTAAAGTTCCTATGAATACATCAATCAAGTGCTCATCTGGAATATCGGTTACCTTTATATTCAATCTTTGGAAGTTCTCAATGTGCTCGGTAACTGAACCCTTTTGCTTGAGATTTATCAATTGGGTAAAGAAGGTATCGCTCCTTGTATCCTCATAGTGTGCTATCATTTCTTCCATGAAATTGTCCAAGTAACGAGTGATTTGTGAGAACAAAGCCATCGATACCATACAAATTGATTAGGTTCTAAATATAAAGAAGCAATTCATACCTTTTGTGTATGTGGTACATTATGGAGATCAAAGAATTGCTCCATCTAAAGTATCCATGTGATTGGGTCCTTGCCATCAAACTTCCTCATATCAATATTAGGAATGTGGTTGGTATTCAAACCAAATTTGGAGTTTCTCCATTCTTGATTCACCTTCCTTGTGTCCTCATCATGAATTTCATGGGATGCATTTTCACTTTCAGATGTCTTCTCTGTTACAAAATTTTTCAATACTTCCATGATCTCCCCTTTTAAACCATCCATCTTAGTATCCAACATAGCTTCCATTGAATCCATCTTCTTTTATAGTTCATTTATATCCCTACGCATTTCTTCACTTTCATCAAGAGTCTAAGTAGGATTTTCTGGAGGATTATTTGGTGTAGAAGTTCCCTTTTTTGGTGGCATGTTGGCCAAGTATCACTTTTGAACCTTGATTTTGAGGTGGTTCTTCTAGACAATATTTCTTTTGTTGTATATCCAAAGTTTCGGCCCTTCTGGGTATAATTTTTTTCTTTTTGTATTTCTATGATATTTATTCTCTGTAATGCCATAGGTCTGATCAAAATTGGATGTGCCAAGTGGAATTTACGGTAACTTCCCCACAACTTGATGATTTTTGGCCTTTCCAGGAGACCTCACTTGTATAGCATGCCCCACAAAAAATAATTGATATAAAATTCTGAAACTCACATCAGAAATACTACAGACTGTTCATGATCCAATGAAACCAGTCCCACACAATTTGGATACTCTAGGAAGAAGTTATGATTGTTTTACCTGGAACACCTTCTTGAGACTAGTCATATACCCTATCTTACACAGGGTGTATCTACAAATTTACGGTGACCCAGAAGCTCAAATTTTTACCACAGATACCTTACTGATTTTTGTAATTATCCTCTAGAGTTTGGGGACTGAAACGTTACATAAATTTTGTATAGCTAAATTCCGCAATGTCTCAATTTAGGATGATTCCAGAACCCTATCTTGTACAGGATGTATATATGAAACTATAAGGCCTCAGGAGTTGAATTTTGAACCCAAAGTACTTTGATCTGTCTAATAAATATCCTCCAAGCCGTTCCTTTTGAAACATTGTATATAAAAAATTATAGTGAAAATTCCAAGGTGTCTCAGATTTAGCAACGAAACCCCAAGACCTTGAGGTCTGATACCATATGTTAAGAACCAAATATCAATATAGCATAGAAAAACCTCAGAAAAAGTACTCAATGCCTTGAAAAAGAGACAATTTCAGATAATAAGCCTCTTCAAGGGGGAAACCTCCTTTTACCCCACTTAAATGTTCAAGTACAAGATGATTAAAAATGAAAATGTCTCCTTGGTATATATAGGAGACTAGGAGGTATAATTACAACTAATGGCCTAAAGATGGCATAAATAAAATAACATTACTAATATAATATGCCCCAGTTAAGGGGTAATGAGCCAATATTAGGGCTTAACAGGATGAAACACAGGAGAAGGTATACACAAATTATGACACACATAGAAGCTCCATAGGAGTGGTGATTTTAGAGATAAACTATGCTAAGGTATGATTCACAATGTTGATACTTTCCTACAAAATTTTTCTCAAATTCCACAAGGATGAATGCCCACTAGAGGTAATCCTCATTGCAGAGTGATGCATACAATGAGTTATGATGGAATAGGAGTGATACCTACTATATGAATTCATTCAATATTTCTTGGAGGCATAGGACTCGAGAAAAGAGTTTCATTACAGTTTAGTGTTACTCTTTCTAGCCATGATACTATGGAAACCACCATCAGGATGCAAGTATGAGGCAAGGGTTTCCTCGCGTCAAAATTCCTAGAGTTGCAATACAACAAGGAAAATAATATCCAGGTCAAGAATAAAATCTCATTTAAGCTATTGTATATGAAGCTAATCCAAGCGACTACCCAAGCACTCAAAATATCACACAATGTCATGAATAAGTATTAGGAATATCTTCAATTTGACTGTAATTTTCATATCATTTTCATCACCCCACACATAGAGCCAAAGGACAATCTTGAGATCCTCCTTTTTTTCATTACCAAGGAGGATATTCAATAAGTCATTGTAGGGTGGCCCAATGAAATTCGGCCCACACCAGACCACGATGTAGATCAATTGGAGATAAGAGCTAAGAGAAAGTAGGAGAATAAAAAGGTAGAGATAGTCTAGGAAAAAGGAAAGGAACAGATGGGAAAGTGGAAATAGGTAGAGACAACCCAAAGAAAGGGAAAAATAACTGTCGATAAACAGATGCACACAGATGAAGCCAAGGAAACCGACAAAGGGAAATAGATTGAGCATAACAAAATGTAGGAAATCCTAGAGAATAATCTACCCATGGAGAAACAACACATATTTCTTTAGCCAAGCCCAAGCCCAAAATCTAGTGAACATGAGTGCACCCCAAATTTTCCGCAATAAATCAACATGAAGTCAATCGAAGTGGAAGCCCCTTCTCAAAAGTCTACGACACCTCCATGCACATATTTTCAACTTGATAGACAAGAGAATAAAGGGTCAACATCATCTCCCCAGAGCATCAACCGAGGAAATATCCCACACCAGTCTCAAGCATCGTTAAGGTGCTCCAAGACAATTTGGACGTGTAAGAGATGTTGAATAGAGAGTCATCACATAAGTTGGATGAACTCTATCACACGTTAGACATTTCTTCAAAAACCAGCTCCACATCCCAATAAAAATAGGTCACAAGACTCATGACTCATACAACATCACTGTGCAATAGTACACAGAGGAGAGTGCTGCACTTTACCCATTGGCCATCAAAACTGTTGAGCCATCCACTACCACAAACCCTCAACTATTACCTTATGTTGAGCTAGAGTTTGTGCAGGTTCCTTCCCAGGAATTGAAAACTTGTATGGTGGAGATCATGAATGAACTAGGGGACATGCACCACATACTCAACCACTCCTATACATAATTGCATCAGAAGCACAAGTAAGAAAATGATGTGCATAGGGAAAATCAACATAAGCATGACCATGATATAGTTTCCTGCAAGGATATTGAAGCTGCACACAATGAGATCAAAGAACTCCACACAATGAAAGTGACTACGCACATCTAATTCATTATTGCAGTGGACAAAGTCTATGCACAAGTCCCCAATACAACCATAAAAACTTCATGCCTCCCTACACCACATTAACTCAAGAAGGTGAACAATATGGAAAGAACAAGATGTATGAGGTATAGATTAGGAGATGCACATGAATCACCAAATTAGTGTGCTAGATCAGATTAGATTTGTGTGACCTAATGAGGTTTGATGACACATGATCTGTAGACACATTCCTAACATAGATGGAGATGGTGCTTGAGACCTAAAGAATTGAGGCCATGAATGTAGTAGTTAAAGGAACACCCACTTTCTTATGGGAGATGCACTGTGTAGATATACATGAATGGGTGCACGGGGTGGAGTGTTTCAAATTTAGATTCCATCCCATGACAAATTCTAAATTAGTGAGATGGTACAAGGGTACTGAAGATTTCCAAGATCATATTTATTTTTTTGAGAGGTGATGGATGGCCAAAAATATTTCGAGAACAAAATGGGTTCATAGGTTTGGCCATACCATGGATATGGTACCTATAAGTTGGTACATCCAGGAAGAGACGAGAAGGAAGATAGGAGACTAGGATAAAAGTGAGTATTCATTTATGTGTAGTGTTCATGTTTATGTTGGAAGTCCCTACACAAAGAGAATTTTGTTAACAATCAAGGATTTCATTTTCCATCGACAGCCTAAAGACACCACATATAAAATGGTCTACGCATACCATAAGATGATGGAAAAAATCCAAACAACCAGATAAGCTGTGCATGCACTAGTTAGGGCCATTTAGGTTTTGGTACATTAGAATGGCTAGCGTAGTGAAAGTAGCAAAACCTGATGGGAGGACATGGTAGGGGTTGATAGATAGAAGATGATTGAAGAAGTATCACAACCTGTAGGGGTCAAATACGCTTTGCAAATAGGCATTGCATAGGAGGTAAGTGTGTGGTGGAAAATTATTGCTTAGGATTAGAGTAGGAATTATAAGTATATTAGTCATGATAGATGTAATGATTAGGTGGATTAGACAGGTCAAGACAATAAAGTGGGCCGAGAAAAATTGTATTGAAATGGATTTCAAAAATTCAAATGAGATTGAGGTATAAATTCTTCAGTATAAACTATAGGACAGAATAGTTGGAAATGACAACTAGCTACTAGGACATAGGAGGATACGACAAAGGAGAGGTAGGTAGTTAGCGCAAGGAAAGGTTATTCTAGCATGGGGAATTGTAATCAGTTATGGAAATAATTTCCCATGGTGCATAACTGTTAGGGTAGGTAATATTAACACATGATTTCTTTAACGATAGGTGTAGGCCTAGATAGACAACTAAGCAACTAGATATCATGGGGGAAAATTCACTCAACTAGTATTAAATTCTGAAGCACAAAAATTCCATTCACTATTTTCATAGAGAGAGCAGGGTGCAGAGAAAACAACATAGTGTATATTAGATATCTAAGTGCAGAGCAACCTGAACACCAAGAGCGTTACATTTTTAAGCAATTTAGTGTCGAAAATTCATCACTTGTAACCATTCCATGTTACAATTTCCCCTATGAGACTAGAACAAATCTCGCAAGAATAGGGTGGAAAAATAAAAAACTAGAAGCACCAAGAATTTGACAAGGATAATGGCATCCAAAAGACCAAAGCATAGAAGAATGTCCAAGTAGTAAAATACCAACATGTGCTAGAGCCCAAACTACCAAAAAAGGTAAGTATCAAAGGAATTTTTTTAGAAAGGGTTCCCCAACTTAAATATGTATATTTCAACATAAAAGACAAGGTATAATTCCCCAAAATATGCTTCAATGCATACAAATAGGTGATTCTAGGGTTGAAGGAAACAACATTAGTGGTCACCAAGAAATGGACCAAGCCCCTCAAGAAATCATGAATATTGTCATTAGTATACTACCCAAATTTTAGCTGTAACCCATTGATCAACGAGTGCATCTGGTTCTTACTCAACTGATTACATGGAAGGGTCATGTTGATGGGTCCTAAATCCCTTTAGTTCAATAGCAGGAACCAAACCCGCCACCAAGGCCCAATTAGACTCTCCAACGTTTAATAGTGGAATGGCTCTCTAGATCTTGCAATCCAACCAATTAATCAATGGGCTTTATGTTTTCTTGTGAAGGCCTCTCCTTCGGTTCGAACGTTCTCTTTTTCGTATTTTCTTTTTGGTGTGAATAGTATAAGATGGAAAGATGATATAAACCAACTAGGAAACAAATGGGAACAAACTTAAACTACTAGAGAAGAGTTTGGGTTTGGGATAACCCTTACACCCTAGAATGCAGACAATGATTGTATACCACAAGCCTAGTACTAATACATTAACCATTTGAATATTCCAATTACTAACTGAGATACGAGTTATCAGAAGAAAACATGCATGTGATAAACAACGATAAGAAAAATAATTCTCTCAACTATAATCATCAATCACATAATAACACAAAGATTCATTTTTCATCATTAAAGAAAGAACTGTAAAATATTGCATCAGATAATTGATCAATAGATTTAATAGCTCTCACTCATTACTGCATCCATTCATGACATGGGATGGGAAATAGTTCTTCTCAACCTCCAATTATACATGCATTTGATGAAAAAATAAACTTGTCTCTGGTCCAAAAGGACTTCTCAATTAAAGGCAACTCCAAAATAATTCTTAACAAAACCAGAAATGAGATTTTCTTGCAAAAACCACCGACCCTTAACTAATTGGTCGATGCTCTTACTTATAACATAAAATTAACTGAAAATAATAGCTAAAGTGTAGATAGGTAAATCAAAATTCACCACATGGCGTTCTCTCCTATCAATTTGTCTAAAAGTCATCTCAAGATATCATTTTAAAAGGGTGACTCTTCTCGTACTCCGACCACTAGATGAACAACTCCTCCAAGGTATGGGTGTATGGGAATATATGTTGTTCCATTGGGTCCACTTAAATCTCTCTGATCTCTACTGCATGTGCCTGATACTTGACCAGACTAGAACTTAACTATTGCATCATAGCCCGAGCTCTGATTGGGTGTTCCATAAACTATCACACCTGACCTGGCGTTGTGTTTGCCACCTTTGCTAGTTCTTCGACCCATAATGAGTCTTTCTTGGTGTGCGATTCAACTATGTCACGCAAGTCGACAAAGTCCTCGAGTGCACCAAACTCAGGGAGTCTGATGTATTTCATCACCCGATTTATTTTAATACAATGTATCTCACACTTGGTTCATTTCTCTTGAATTTCTTGATGTGGTTCCTGAGACATTTTTTCTCAATACCCGATCGATTTATTTATGCGGTCAATAATGCTTTCGTTCAACACCTGAATGCCATATTCCTCTTTATTCCGACATTGTTGGACCACACCAATGTAGTCGACTCTCTCTATGACTTGCTGCATTTTCTCGTACCACCGCTCCATATCTTTGCATGTTGTAAATGCCATGAGGGTGTCCTCCTGGAGTTCGACTATCCTTGCTGTGAATAGGTGTCGTTCATCTACGAACTTGCTGTAGGCCTCCTTGAATTCATTCCTTAGGTACACCGTGACCTGTGTGGTGTCATGGTAATACTTCTCCAAGTGGCACAAATGTTCCAATTCCTTTAACGTAGCGACCAACTCCTTTTCATATCTTTTATCTCTATCTAGGGTGGCATCTATAATTTCCATCCCTGCGCTGATGAGTTCAGACATATTAGCATGTTCTGTGTGTTATCACCTGCTAATTTGTATTATTTTTTCCCAAAGCGTCTTGTCCATGTGCTATTTTTCCACTCATATTTTCAATTTTTTTCACCAGCTCCGTCAAGCTCCCATCACCTAAATCCTTCACTCAACTGATCATCCAAAATAGTCATGTCCTCTATGAGTAAAAAATTTCATGAATATCACAAACCTATACCTAGCCTTAACGCTTATCTAAATCCCTTAGTTCCATGACTTCATTCATTTTTACCCTTATTTGCATATTCCCGTCGAAAATAAAAAATATTCCTTTTATTAAGTACCCTTATCCTGTCCACAAGTCATGTGTTAAGCCTCATATTCCCAAAGTCCTTAGAAAATAGAAAAATGGTTTATGATTATTAATATAAATATTTTATATTAAAATATTTATATTAATATTTAATCCAATATTTAATTTATGGAATCACGTCAAATCATGGGAACGAATCTCAATTTATAATGTGGAAAAGTCAAAGGTTGGATGGAGGGTACACATACATATCGAGGATTGAAATAATGAGGAGGTTAATTATGTGAAGGTGGGCCGGGGAAAACTACCGTGGTTTCTTTCGTGGACACATGTTTTTACGTGGAGCATATCCGGGGTAAAAGTAGTTTGGATTAAACCACTTCAGCCCATGCCCGATGTAATAAATGCACCATTTATCATATGTTTAATGTGCAACATTTTTCCAGGAGTGCATTTCAACAACAATTATGGAATTTCTAATAAATGAAATGCCTCCTCGCAGTGAAAAGGTTTTACAGAGGTAAGATTTAAGTTTTACAAATTAAAGAAATTAATGTTTATTTCCATGAAAAAGATTTAAATGGGAAGATGCATGTGAACGAAGACTTGGATAATTCTTTATCCAAAGATTTACAAAAGTAAAAGAATAAGATAAAAGGTATTTTACCAAAGATGGTAAACTGGAAAAAACACACAGTAAATGTTTTTCACAGTCAGTGAAATGGTAAATTGAAAAAAACATAACACAATAAATGTTTTTTACAGTGAAATGGTAACAGTAAATGTTTTTTACAGTGAAATGGTGAATTGGGAAAAACAAGACATGGTTTTAAATACCACGAGCATGAATTAAATTATGGAAATTTAATTCTACAAAATAGAAAATATTTGGGAATCTTTTTTATTCAAAAATATTATTCCCAAATGTTTAATGAGAATATGGATAAATGAATTAGATTTGAAAGAGTATAAGTGAAATTTCAAAGAGAACGTGGCAGAGGAAGGAGCTAGAGCGTCACAGGAATTTGCAGGGATCATGGAATGTTTTTTTTTTTCCGAAAACCGTCATTTGTAATCATTCTAGAAGATGAAACGTTTCATTTCAGTTATTGTAACCAGTTGCACACTGAAGGAACTCAAATTGTATAAGTATTAGAGGTTCTGATTGTATTAAGGATGGGAAAAAGTGCAAGGGAATAATTCTAGTTTTTCTGAACTCCATTGTAATTTTCTGGGACTGAATTGAATACATATGCAAAATCTTTTGAAGTCTCTATGAAAATATTCTAATGGTGGTGATATGATTTTTCTTCCCTCATTGTATGTATTTCATGTGTTCTTTAATTTCATTTACATTGTCTACTGTTTGAATTGGATAGTTAAAAACAATTTAAACTATGTGTATTTCTTCCTAAATAATCCAGAACTCATTTTATTAACGCTCTGATGTAGTTACTTGTTTTCCGCCTTTCCTCTTACACTCTGAAAATTTCAATTTATAACTCAGATTCATTGCCTCACTTAGCCTTTATCCTATGGAGAGTTCTATTGGCCAGTCAATGTTTTCATTCAATTTCAGAATTTTGACTCCATAGCCCCGAGTGTCCCTCCTCTTCTTGGCCAAATTTTTTTATAAAAACCTCCCAAAACAAAACAAATCTAGCCAGTGATTGCCAAAGATATATCAAGTGAAATGAGAGAGCCCTCTCTGAGTTGAGCAGGCTAGTGCCTCATCTCTAAAGTGGGTTGAAACAGTTACCTCTGTCGTTTGTCTATTCAGCCGAACATATTTACAGAGTGCTAACACTGTGTTGATCAGATGTTCCTCGGTAGTGATGAGGATGGAGCGATCTAAAATGATCCTCCTCTTCTTGGTGGTTCTCTGGACGATAGCCTTCTTCATCCGATCATAATCTATGGCATGTATGTAGGCTACTTCATCCACGGGCTCGGGAATATGTTGATCCCCCCATGTGAGTGTGTTTCCCAGACTTCCATTGGTGTATACTTGTTCAAGGTTGGGTTCTTGAACTTCCTCATTGTGCTCCGAAGGTCCAGCTCTTGTTTGTTTCTCATCGGGGGTTTGAGTACCGAGTGAAATAGAGGCGTTGAGATAGACTTGATACTTACTTGTTCATCGACCGTTGAAGCACTGATTTTCTGTTGCGAGGCTTCCTCCTTTGGGTCATCTGACCCTGACTTGTCCTTCAGACTGTCTATTTAGGTCTCCGACACATTGGGCATTTGAGTGTCTAGGACACTCTCGACTTCATTTTCTTTCTGTGGGACCTCCTAGGTTTGAACCTCGGGAAGAGGAGAAGATGTCTTCTTAGGTCCCTTTTCTTCTTCGATATGCACAGGGGTCCCAAGAGATACCTCTGGGTTCTCATCATCATCATAGATTTTTATTAACTCATGAAGGGGGTCTGGTGAACTTGTTTCCACGAATACCCCGATTGTCTCTGGTTGAGTTGAAACACTTGTTGGCGATCCGTCTGATGGCATTGTGAATTCAGGGTCGTCTAGCCTGAAAATTACATCGATGTCTATTAGTTAAGGGCTGCTTGGGCCTATATGGATTTCATCCAGGTCATCGACAGGGAGCATTGGCATCCTGATGAGGTCTGGATTATCTTGCATTTGATCCATTATCCACTGAGCCTATTCATACATGAGTAACCCTCTCTCTCGCGCATCCTGAACCTCGTGGAAATTTCTTTCTTGTATCGAGGCTACCAGGGGAATCTCTGTTGTTTCGGCCGCTATCATTTGATCTCTGGCTTTGAGGGATTCTTGAGCCGTTTTTTCTAGGGTTTCCACTTGTTCATCTAGGCTCATGGATTTGAACCTAGTCATCCTAGGATTGACCATGCTTGCCACAAATTCATCCCAATCCTGAGCGTTTTCCGTGAAGACCTCATCTTCAAACCTGTCATGGGCGTATGGTCAATAGGACAATAATTGTGATGCATTCTTCAAGGCTAGACCCTTTGGGTCATTCTTGCGAAAATGACCAGTCTGGAATCAGAACTCCAATTGGATCAATCCTTCCTTCTTATCTTGAGCGATTTCTTTTACTAGGTAGAAACCTACATGGAATCCATAAAATATAAACGCCCGTTTCTTATATTTTACTAGAGTAGAATTGTAACCTTGTAGGATGGTCTGGTAGAGGATTTCCCCTACCACTAGTCGATCAGGAACATGCACGAGTAAAAAGTGTGGTGCCCCGGTGGCCCCAAAAACCCTGATATAGGTATCACGCTCATCTAGATACCAGTGCGAAACCTTTGATATCATCTTTTTGGCCATAACCAATAGTATTGGACACTCTTTCTTGAAAAGAATGTAATGAATGTGGGCGATGAATTCATCGCAGATGAGGGAGTATGATTTTTTGTACCTGTTTTCACATAAAACGCTGAAATATACATGGATCGGGAGTTCCAAGATGTGACAACTCAAGTCTATTTTGGCAAAAAAAATTCTGGCACAGATGACGTCCAATAAATAAGAAGCCATGTAGAAGGATGGAGTCTCTCCTTCTTTCGGTGTCTAAGACTATTGTATGCAAATGCTCAGTAGCTTGGAAATTATGGCACCCCAGTTAAAACCTCTCCTAGAAATGGATACAACATAAGCTAGAGGCATCCAAGCCTCTGAAAACCTGGAGAAATATTTCTCCCCATACAACCGCTAGATGAGGGCCATTCGATAGATATATGACTCCCTTAAGTTGGCTGTTTGGTACCAGTCAGAGGTCCGATTGGTGTACTTTTTATCCTCTCGCCACCATGAAGCCATCACCTGGCCAGGGTCGTGGTGCACATAAAAGTTGACGACGAAATCGATGTTCAGTCACTCTTCCAGGTCTCTAAGCTTGCAATAATTCTGCACTTCTACCGGAAGGAAAACCTTGACACACTCTCCATTTTTGTTCTTGATAAGGAACGTATGTGTGTCCGTGTGGCTGATGAGACATTGCAGTAGTTATATACATGGGAACACATGGGCCCTGATCGCTACCATGTGCAGGTATGCCAATCTAATATTTGGCAAAATTTCATCGTCGAGCTTCCTTATGTCGGGGTTGTTGTGCGGGGTATATTCTGGGAATTCTTCCGGGCTGATCTTCTTGAAGAGTTCTCCCCAATGCGGGAGTGCCTCCTTGCCCCTTGTGTTTGTGAGTGTCTCCAAAGGTCGGAGGTTGAGTGAAAATATTCTTGGTGGATGTTTTGATGACTAGTTCTGGCCTTGGAGAAAATTCTGATTGTTTTGTTGGTCTCAGGGACGAGCCTTCTCCTACCTCTAGTTCTTTCAGCTTGGGCACCCTCGGTGATTGCCTAGTACTTGGTTTATTTGGAGGAATTGTTCCTGCAACCAAAATCAATCCTTTAGGACCTGTGCATTGAGTGATATTGGATATTTAACATATATATGAAGTGAAAACATATAAAATCCAGACTGGTACATACCTGTAATGCTTGCTAGACTTTATAGTTTGATACTCATGGGAAGGGGCTTAGAATATTTTGAATTGCTCATCTCATTCTTCTGGATGCTCTGAAACTCTTTAGCGCATAGAATAATCTTGTTTACAATGGATCAAGAGGATTTAATGGATAAGAACCTACCGGTCGTATCAACCAATTAATTCGGGTGATGAGTGAAATTCAAACAAATCTACTGCCAAATATCTATAATTTAATTCATCGTGGAGTGACAGCGGAGGGATGGAGGGTGATGTGTTATATCGGTAAATTCAAACGGTCATTTTGATTCGCGGATGAATTAGAAAGTAATGCGATATTTGGAATTAATTATTCCTTTAAATGCTCCGAATTACAACGTATCTAGCGCTAAAATGTCCCATCGTGTCGCTTTCCTAGTGGGTGGATTAGGGGTTGGAGATCGGGGGTAAAACTATAGTGTAGTTTCCTTTGGGTTAGCATCCTCAAAAATCCTGATTCCGAAACGTTTCGGGGGTCGAAAATCAAAGACCACTTGTATCATGGCCTGAACATTCGTCGCGGTTTGGTCTCCTCCATTTTGCTAAGCGCGTCGGGTATCAACCATCGGTGATATCATTTATTTCTTCGTTAAAGTTCACTCTCTTTTCATTTTATCAATACTAAAGGGGATCGGTTGTCGGTGATATCCTTGTGTGATGTTTTTTGTGAAATAAATCTTCCTTTTGTCGATGCCCATGAAGATTGGTGCTCGACGACTGTGGTTTTTCAAGTGATTTTCCTTCATCTTTTAAACCCTTCCGATGCCAGATTTGGGCAGATCGGGTGAAATGTCCTGGCTATTGATTCCTTATTTAAGCGTTAAGTCTTTTTTTAATTCATGTGTTTTCATAGATTCAAGCAAACTTTGGAAGACTTAATGAGAGTCAAAATGGTAAGCAAAGGCAACATTTTTCATAATGAAGTTGAATTAGATAGTGCAAAAGATCAAGTGGTACCCAAAAACTAAAATTCAACATAGGATTTTTAGGGTGTATTTAGTGCTCAACATGTCCTTTAGCTAGATAATACATACTAGGTTAACATCGACATAATGCACCTAGTCTCAGACCTTCCTATCAAAGGAGATGATTAGACTAATGTGATAACGACTTAGGATGCAATGTAGGAGGAGGTATACACAAATTATGACACACATAGAAGGACCATAGGAGTGGTGATTTCAAAGATAAATGATGCTAAGGTATGATTCACAATGTTGATACTTTCCTACAAAATTTTGTGCAAATTCCACAATGATGAGTTCCCACTAGAGGTAATCGTCACTGCAGATTGATGCATATAATGAGTTAGGATGGAATATGCATGATACCTACTATATGAATTCATTCAATATTTATTTGAGGCACAGGACTTGGGAAAGGAGTTTCATTATAGTTTAGTGTTACTCTTTCTAGCCATGATACTATGGAAACCACCATCGATATGCAAGTACAATGCAAAGGTTTCCTCGCGTAAAAATTCCTAGAGTTGCAATACAACAAGGAAAATAATATCCAGGTCGAGAATAAAAATTCATTTGAGATATTGTATATGAAGCTAATCCAAGCGACTACACAAGAACTCAACATATCGCACAATGTCATGAATAGGTATTAGGAATATCTTCAATTTGACTGTACTTTTCATATCATTTTCATCACCCCACGCATAGAGCCAAAGGCCAATCTTGAGATCCTCCTTTTTTTCATTACCAAGGAGGATATTTAATAGGCCATTGCAGAGTGGCCCAATGAAATTTGGCCCACACCAGACCACGATGTAGAGAAATTGGAGATAAGAGCTAAGAGGAGGTAGTTGAATATAAGGGTAGAGATATCCCAGGAAAAAGGAAAGGAACCGATGGGAAAGTGGAAATAGGTAGAGACAACCAGAAGAAATGGGAAAATAATAGTTGATCAATGGATGCACACAGATGAATCCAAGGACAAAGAGAAAGGGAAAGGGATTGAGCATAATAAAATGAAGGAAAGCCTAGAGAATACTCTATCCATGGAGAAACAACACATACTTCTTTAGCCAAGCCCAAGCCCTAAATCTAGTGAACGTGAGCACACCCCAACTTTTCTGCAATAAATCAACATGACGCCCATCGAAGTGGAAGCCCCTTCTCAGAAGTCTATGCTGCCACCCCGCACATATTTTCAACTTGATAGAAAAGAGAATAGAAGGTCAACATCAACACCCCAGAGCATCAACTGGGGAAATCTCCCACACCAGTCTCGTGCATCATTAAGGCGCTCCAATACAATTTGGACATGCATGAGATGTTGAATAGAGAGTCATCATAGAAGTTGGATGAAATCTATCACACAATAGATATTTCTTCAAAAATTGCCCCCACATCCCAATAACAATAGGTCACAAGAATAATGACTTGTACAAAATCACTGTGCAATAGTACACAGAGGAGAGTATTGTGCTTCAGCCCATTGGCCATCAAAAATATTGAGCCATCCACTACCACAAAGCCACAACTGTTACCTTACGTTGAGTTAGATTTGGTGCAGGTGCCTTCCCAGGAATTGAAAACTCTTATGGTGGAGATCATGAATGAAATAGGGGACATGCACAAAATACTCAACCAATCCTATACAAAATTGCAGGAGAATCAAAAGCAAGAGAATGATGTGCATACGGAAACTCAACATAAGCATGACCATGCTATAGTTTCTTGTAAGGATATCAAATCTGCACACAATGAGATAAAAGAACTCCACACAATGAAAGTGACTATGCACATATAATTCATCATTGTAGTGGATGAAGTCTATGCACAAGTCCCCATTACAACCATAAAAAGTTTATACCTTCCTACATCGCATTAACTCAAGAAGGTGAAGGAGAGAGTCCAATATCTACATGAATAGAAACTAGAAATTCAAGAAAAGATGAAGCACAACCCCCAATCATAACAAGGGGAGTTGCAACAATAAATTGATGTGGTAGAAAAATAAATACAATAGGTACAAGTGTGCATATTCAATTTGTCTGGGGTAGTAAATTACAACTTCAAGATCTATATGCACCTCCAGAATGCGCCTAAAATCAATGACATTGATGATCGTATCTATGCAATTAAGTCACATATCAAGGAGAATAAGTAGACAATGCCCTCCTTACCGTTGATAGAACAACAAGGGGCTATGAAAAAAATTTAAATCCCCCTTCTTGAGATTGGGTTTGTCTGCATTGACCAGTAGAATATTTTAGGCATCATTCCTGACATAGTGGAAAAGGCCCAACTGCACTACTACAAACTTGAAGATGCACGAAGAGAGGAATCCCTAGTGGTACAATTGGTGAGTGGATAGAAACCACCACTAAGACGATCAAAATAGGTGAGTTTTATGATTTATGCAAAAATATGTAGGACCTGATAGATATTTTTGATGAAGGCGATGGCCATTTCAAAGAATTCATCATCGACATCATGAATTTGGTGTCATCCATCGCTTGTGTTGCACCATAAGTGACATCGCTGGCTTGAGGAAGAGCCAACTGATAGTGTTGTGGGCCTGTTGGCACCCTACATGTTTTCAAATACTACGCATGCACCATAAGTCAACAATGCACGCATAACCAAGATTTTTCATCACGTGTTGCCAAGATGTAGTGGTTGCATCAACCAAAGATCTATTGGATGTGCTTATCCATTTTGTACTCCATGCAAAGACTTGAAGAGATCACATGAATACCTAATCCTCAAAGTTCTTCGATAAATATTGTAACCTTTTTTGTAACAACCCGACTTGTCATGGTTGAGGTTGTGGGTGAGTTGGTAAGGTTGTTATGATTTCCGCGCTCTATGGGAGATAGGGGGAATGCCTGTATATATGTAAGGATTGGGTTTTTGTTCACTGAGATTTGTTCATTATTATTTTATTAGCTATATATGAGTTAGAGAGAAAATTATGCATTGAAATAGTTCTTGTTATGTTCAGAGATGTTATGAAAACATGAGAGAGAAAGTAGATCTAGATCTGAGGACAATGTTCTATGGTTCATTATGAATGCGCTATGTACAATATTCATCCTCTCTATAGTAAATCTATCTGAATGAGGTTAATATTAATGAAAGAAACATAAATAATTTCTATCTTTGTATCTTCTATATTTTGGTCTTAATGTATGTCTATGACTTAATATTCTGCATAGTCCTTGCATGAATGTTAGGAATGAATGCAAAGTTAATGCATGGATATGAATGGGAAGTTTCTTGCATTTACTATTCATTTATACATTTCATGAAACATATGGTATTTTTTATTCTCATGACATCTTGGGTGAGAGATTCTTCAATCCTTGAATATTGAATATGCTGGTTCCTATCGGGTATTTGTTGGTAAATCCTTTCAAACCCTAGGTGTAAAACCCCGAGCCAACAACCCCATATCTCTTTGTCTTCCTATATCCTCTTGGGATCTGTCACTCAAGATCCACTATTGATCTCAATGGCGAAGAGTATATTATTCAAAATTATTCTTTTTCATTCCACCAATCACAAGGACTTTCATCTCTTCATGACATTAAACCCACTTGTGGCTAGACAATTGACAACCAATGGTGATTTACCTGCCAAATTGAAAACCTATGGAAGTTTACCTGCCAAAGTAGATGGAAATGGGTGCAATATGTAGCTTGTAGGAATGTTTGAAACTCCACTCTTAGTAATTCTCCAGTAAAGGAAATCCTACCTCCTTCCCTTTCTCTTGTACTAAACTCACTACTCTCACACTCTCCAACTACACTCTCTCCCATTTTCCAACCCATTCCCTTGAATTCAACCATATGATTACAAGAACTTTCAAATAGACATAATTCATACATGACTTTTTATCCCACTTCATTTCCCATTTCCCTCTTTTGCAAACACTTGAAATATGTTGCTGCACTGGGCTATGAAATCCTTCCATCTCCACTCCCAACATTAAATATTTAGAGGTATATGTATATGGAGGCACAAAAGTTTTAACAATTAACTTCCAAAAAACTTAGAACTATGAAAATATCAATGATGAATGATGTAAGAGTTAATATGATCTTGTTTCATGAGATTTCTAATGCAGTTGTCAGACTAGAGATGTGGAATAGATTGTTAGAAATATAACTGAGAGTGGGGGGCGGGGGGTGAATCAATTATGTATATAAGATTGAAAATTTTCCTGTTATTTTTTGATTCTTTCTAGATTATTATTTAATGTCTTGCTGATAACTTAACATGCATAGAAAAAAAATATTTGATCAATAAAAAAAAATACACAGAGACACTGATTTTCATGAGGAAACCCATAAGGGTGAAAACCTCTTCTTCTTAGGATGTCAATCAAGCTCCAACTTTCATGTACATCAAATTCTTTAATCTCCAACTCAAACATGAGGCTACAACCTCTTATAGCAAGCTACAACTTGTAGAGAGCACCAACTCTCAGATTTCTATAAAACCAACTAGATGGAAGCACCAACTCCCAGGTTTCTCTAGCACCCACTAGATGGAAGCACCAACTCCCAGAATATCTTCTAGCACCAACTAGAATTTATAGTACTGCAATCCTCCCTAGCACCACCCTACCACCCTGATTGAATCTTAATTTTTTTTTTACTTGATTTGTATCTGATATGGTCTGTTATAGCTCCATGAATCCTCTGCCTCTTCCAACTTCTATTACTCTATTCTGCTTCTATACTATACTCTTTCTCCTGCTATGCAATCTGATTACTTTTTTTTATCTTATCTTCTTCCTTTTTACTCTGTGATGTCTTTGCATGCTATATGATGCACCTTTGATCTCCATTTTAGGTCATGTACATGGTCACATTCTACCCACATGCATAACTATCGAAAAAGAACACTATCTTCTCTGTTTTGCATGTCTTTCTCACCTCAAGTCCTCTTCCTGATGATGCAGGAGCATCCCTCACATCATGCGAGCCAGCACGAAAGACAAAGGACAGCTAGGCAGACCCAGCCAAATTTTTGAATTTCGCTTGAAGTTGATGCGCCAAATATAAATGAGATCATTTAATGAAGGCACCTTGGTATAATGTAATCAGACCTTGAGCGCCCTGCTCTCATCTGAAGTAGATGGAGGCATTTATAGTAGTTAATGTAGGTAGATAGAAATTTAATTCTAGATTAGAATATTTGAGAGTGCAAGAGGGAAACAGGATATAGACATCCTCATTGTGCATTGTAACATAAGTTAGAAGCATTGGAGCATAGAAGAGAAGCAAAGAGCTATGTAGAAACACCCATGTATATTTATTTAGATTAATAGAAGAAGTTGATTCAAGTTCATGGCGTTGTGTTTGTTCTCTGTGTAGGTATGCTGAATGTTATGCTCATGAGTATTTACTTCCTGTTATGGATTTGTTTCACATGCCATGTATGAATGATTTCTTGCTGAGTGTTTGAAATATGAGAAAGGAAGTAGAAGGAATGAGTTTCAATTGTTTCTCTATCTGAGCAAGGATTCCTGCAAGGAGTGCAGTTGAAGTTGTCCATAAGGAGTGCGTTGACAGAAGGCTCAGATAGTTTAACTCTTGGTCTCGTTCACCCAGAAGTGAATTTGGGTTATAGGAGCCGTGCAAGGAGTGCACAGGTTAAGGAAAGTCTTAGTTGTGAATCTGAGCGAAGCATTGAAGGACTACTGCTGCAGGTGTGCGCAGAGTCGAAAGAAATTAACACTTGGAAGTGTTCGATGATTGCCGCAAGGAGTGCGCACAAGGGTCTTCTCGAAGACTTAGAATTGTGTGAAGCTTAAGAAAGACAAGGCTTTCAAGCTCATCGAAGAGAAGCACAGGGAGTCGTGTCGTGGACTGTTTGAATAGGTGCTGCAAAGTTACACGTAGGAGGACCAGTTTTCACAGAGGAATACTGGGTTCACCCATAGAAAACATCAAAGAGGAAGATATCGACAGTTAGGATCTTGAGTAGAATATTTTCAAAACCCCACCAGCCGTTGGATCTGCCAAAGGAGCAAGGAGGTTATGGCCGCGTTCGGATTTCAAGCTCTAGGGGTCGTGAGTCATTGGATCGTTGATCAGTTACCCATTAGCCATATGATCTGACAGGAGTTGCACAGGATTTAAACCCTTGTGAGCAGAGTAAGAACCCTGAGAAGCATTAGGACATAGAGGCGTCGAGAGTCGGGATATCGGTGTTATCACTGAAATTTCGTCCGCACAGGGAGACAAGAACTCTGCATCATCAGCACAGAAAAACAGTCATTCATGGCACAAGGATTAACTCCACAGCACAACAAAAGGGCCAAAACTATACAAAATTGGCTAAAAAATTAAAAAGCGCATCGCACCCATGGAAAATGCGCGCATGCGTGCTACATCTTCGTACATCGGGCGCATATGCGCGGCTGTGGAGTACAAAACCCGCGCTCCTGCCAAACGACGCATTTATGAAGCTGGTCGGCCTCCCAACCACTATTGGATCAGCTCCCAAGTCGATTTGACATCAAATCCGAGCTCAATCTACGGGGGGAGGCTGGTCAAAGACCTAAGGGTGCCCTAAAGAGCCCCTTTTCACATTCAAAA
>ML781075.1:217895-250453 GCA_009831015.1 Picea engelmannii
TTTAGTTTTTATTTAATTCTTGTTAATAGCTCTATTGTTTTCTTTCTAACCTTTTACCATACAGCTGTCATGCCTAGCAGAGCCCAAATAGGCATGTAAGCACTCACTTTTTTCTCACACATCGACGAAAAGAGTGCAAACAATCGACATTCCTGTGGACAGGAGATCGGGTAAGTCCACCTTGAAAACCATGACACAAAGCTGGGTCGTCCATATGAGAGAGGACGTGTGTCACGTGATCGTCCATTCCGGAGATCTGAGCACTAGACATTGGGATATCGGTGCTCAAGAAATCGTAGTTCTTGAGGTCGTGAAAATCAGGACATCAGAAGTCTCGAAAACGCGAGGAGAAATATGAACTGTCCATCTTGAGGGGACGCGTGGCAGCAATCAGAGCCATAGGGGAAAGTCCCGACAGGAAGTCGTCTACCGAAATTTGGGTCTTCGGGATATCGAGAATCCTGGTGACAAGGTGTTTATGCATTTTGGAGTCACGAAGTCCGAAACCCTGATAAGGAGGGAAGTGCCATTGTGGGAGCTAGCTGTCAGCATAGCAGAGAATTGGGGTTCGAGGGATTGCGAACCCTGAGGACATATGTATTGGGAAATTGGAAAGTCCAAAACCCTGATGGGAGGTATGACTGTGGTCATATAGAGGAGGTCACATGGATCAAGAGTCTAGCCTGGAAGGCTAATGGAAATTGGAGTGCATCGGGATATTGGAGGTCAAGACATCGAGAGTTTGGAAACCCCAAAACCCGATTCTCTATTCTTCTATCGTCGAAGAGAACAATGAATGACCTAAAGACTGTAAGGTGTCGAAAGACCTATGGGTCCATTTCGAAGGAGATTCCAGTGGGAATCAGAAGAGCCATTCCGTCTGGAGGGGGAAAATTGAACGATCCTTAAGACTGGGAGGTCAGGCGCGGGGCCTGTTGAGGTAGGTGCACGGGTGGACGCCATCAAGTGGTATCAGAGCTTAGAAAAGCTTCTTTTCTTTCTGTAATAGGGAGAAGGAGAAGTCACCATGCCACCGAGAAGAAGAGATATACAATCATCTGATCCGGAGGAGGAAAGGGAGATGCCCAGAGGAAGGGGTAGAGAAGTGCATAATCCATAAGTAGAGAGAGATCTGCATAACTTACGCGCTAGAGTTGTGGACATGGAAATAAGACAAAGGTGCATAGCTGATGTAGGAGATATCAGTGAATATGAAAATGAAGATGATACTGGACATGGAGAAGAAGAAATCCCAGTGGAAGATGCAGCAAATGAGCTCTTACTTAAAGATGTTGCAAGAATGGGTGCAAAGTTGAAAATGGACATTCCAGTTTATGAGGGAAATCTAGATGTAGAAGAGCTTCTAGACTGTATTAGAGCTCTAAACACCTATTTTGACTATGAAGATATCGAAGAGGACAATAAATTTAGGCATGTAGTCATGAGATTAAAAGGACATGCAACCTTGTGGTGGGATGAACTACAAGTTGACAGGCATTGCCAAGGCAAACAAAAAATTAAGAGCTGGGACAGAATGATCGCGAAGATGAAGGAAAAATTCATTCCCAGGGACTATCAAATTTCTCTATTCAGGAGGATGCAGAACTTGAGATAGAAACTGATGTTAGTAAAGGAATATAATGAGGAATTTTACAGGTTGAATATCAGGGTAGGTCATTGGGAGAGCGATGATGAGAAATTTGCTAGATACATGAATGGCCTGAGATATGAGATTCAGGATGAAATGAGTATGGTAACCATCCGAATGGTGGAAGATGCTTATTAGATGGCTTGAAAAGTGGAAGAGAAGCTGAGCCAGAAGCAGAGTCAAAGAGGCCGAGGCAGAAGTCAGCCCAGAGGCAAATCAGTTGCCTAGGAAAGAACCTAGAAGCCCAGGGACGATTGGAAGAAACCTCAGACTCAGACAAAGAGAGGTGGAAGCTCACAACAAGGGTGATATGCTGAACAGAGAGGACAACATACTGAGTAGAGAGGAGATTATGCTGACAAAAACACTTTTCCTTGTACTAGAGGTAGAGGAAGAGGAAGAGGTGGAGTAATTACATGCTTCACATGTGGAAAGAATGGGCACAAGTCTTACGAGTGTCCAGAGAAAAATAAAGAGGTTGGAGAGACTCACATCGTCGAGGCACAGAGGTGAGGTGTTGAGGCAGAAGACGTTGAAGGTGGAAGATATCTAGTGATGCGAAAAGTTCTTTTGACCCCAGAGAAAGAGGCGGAAAGTTCAGTCCAAAGGACCAGACTTTTCAAAACAGCTTGCAAGACCAAGGACAGGGTATGCAAGGTCATTGGGGACAGTGGTAGCACTGACAATCTCATTTCAACCGAGATGGTAGAAAAGCTGGAGCTGGAGACAACTGATCATCCAAGCCCATACAAAGTTTCATGGCTACAAAAAGGACATTAGGTAAATGTCACCAAATAGTGCTTAGTTGAATTTAAGATAGGGGGATATAATGATAAGATATTATGTGATGTCATTCCTATGGATGTTTGTCATCTATTGCTTGGTAGACCATGGCAATATGATATAAATGTGATTCATGATGGGAGGATGAACACATACACCCTAGAAAAGAATGAGAGAACTCATATGTTGCTTCCAATCAAGGATAAAGAAGTAAAATTGGAAGTAAGCAACACAATACTTCTCATGAGTGGGAAGGAACTCCTTACTGAGGTTAATAAGAAGGAGGATCCATAGTTCTTTGTGGTCAGGAAACCGAATATTGTTCTGACTAGCACAAGAGTGGATGGTTTGCCAGAAGAAGTTCAGGGACTGCTGGAAGAGTTCGCTGATATAGTAGTGGACGAATTACCTCATTCATTGCCACCGATGAGAAGTGTGAGTCATCATATTGATCTCATACCCAGAGCCAGTTTACCAAACAAATCCACATACAGATTGACACCGCAAGAGAATGAAGAGGTCAAAAAACAAGTCCAGGATTTGTTGGACAAAGGTTTGGTTAGGGAAAGCTTGAGTCCGTGTGCTGTTCCGACGGTACTCAATCCGAAGAAAGACGGAGGCTGGAGGATGTGAACTGATTCAAGGGCGATTAACAAGATAATCATCAGGTATAGATTTCCATTACCGAGGATGGATGATTTAATGGATTTCTTAAGTGGAGAAAAATTCTTTTCAAAGATTGATTTGAAGAGTGGATATCACCAGATTCGCATGAGAGAAGGTGATGAATGGAAAACAACATTCAAGACAAGTGAAGGTTTGTATGAATGGATTGTTATTCCATTTGGCTTAACAAATGCGCCAAGCACCTTTATGAGGTTGATGAATGAAGTCCTGAAGGATTTCATCGGAAAATTTGTTATCGTATATCTGGATGATATACTAATTTTCAGTAAAACAGAGGTTGAACATCTGAAGCATTTGGCCATTGTGATGAAGAGATTACAGCAAGAGAAGCTGTTGGTAAACATAAATAAGTCCTCATTCATGAAGAAAGAGATCATTTATTTGGGATTTGTTATTTCGACAAATGAGTTGAGGATGGATCCAGATAAGGTGGAGGTAATCAAGAATTGGCCATCACCGAGAAACATATTTGAGGTGAGAAGTTTTCACGGTTTGGCTAGCTTCTACCGAAAATTCATTAGGAATTTCAGTGAAATTAGTGTAGCAATTATGGATACAGTGAAGAAGTGGCATAAATATTTTCACTGGACTGAAGAGGCTAAGAAGAGTTTCAATTTGTTGAAACGGAAGATTACGGAACAACCAATTCTAGTGTTACCGGATTTTCAAAAGACATTTAAGGTAAAATGTGATGCAAGTGGGTTTGCAATAGGATCATTCTTAATTCAAGATGACAGACCAATTGCATATTTTAGTGAGAAGCTGGATGAAACGAAGGTGAAGTATTCCACGTATGATAAGGAGTTTTATTCCATCATCCAGGCATTGAAGAAGTGGAGGCACTATTTGATTCCGAAGGAATTTGTTTTGTATAGTGATAACCATGCATTACAGTTGTGACCCAACAGGAAAATTTGAATCAGAGGCATGTTAAATGGGTTGATTACATGTAAAATTTAACTTTTGTGATAAAACATATTTTTGGTACTGCTAACAAAGTTGCAAATGTGTTGAGCAGGAAATTTTTGCTGTTGCAGGAGTTCAAAGTTAAGACGTTAGGTTTTGATGATCTTAGAGACATGTACGTAGATGATCCAGACTTTAAGGAAGCGTATGAAGCAGCTGAGAATCCAGTTCTCAAAGATAGCAACAAATGGGACGAATACATGATCCAGGAAGGGTTGTTGTTTAAGGGCAATCAACTGTGTATTCCAAATTGCTCCATGAGGGAGAATCTGCCGAAGGAAAAACACAGTGGAGGACTGGTCGAACACTTCGGTCATGATAAGACATTCACGAAGATGAGCGAGTCATACTTTTGGCCAGGGATGCGATCAGAGGTCAAGAGGTTTGTAGACTGATGCAAAATTTGTCATCATTCAAAGGGAAGGAAGCAGAATGCGGGTTTTTATCAACCATTGCCCATACTTGAGAAGCCATGGGATAAAATTAGCATGGATTTCATATTGGGATTTCCAAGGATGCAAAGAGGATTTGATTCTATCTTTTTGGTAGTAGATAGATTTTCCAAGATGGCACATTTTATCCCATGTCAGAAAGCCAGTGACGCGACTCACATCGCGAACCTTTTTTTCAAAGAAGTCATTCGAATTCACGGATTACCAAGGAGTACTGTTTCAGACAGAGATACAAAGTTCATAGGGCACTTCTGGAGGACATTATGGAAGAAGCTGGGGACTAACTTGTTGTTTAGTTCAGCTTATCATCCTCATATGGATGGACAGACAGAAGTAGTGAACAGAAGTCTGGGAGACATGCTGAGGAGCCTGGTGGCAAAGAATCACAGCCAGTGGGACAACATATTACCATAAGCGGAGTTTGCTTATAATGACTCAGTGAACAGGAGCACAAGGCAGAGTCCATTCCAGATTGTATATGGCACACAACCGAGAGGAGTTTCTGAATTGAGAGATTTGAAATAGACTACTACTAGGAGCGCTAGTGCAGAAGAATTCGTGGAGGCGATGAAAGAACTTCACAGCAGGGTGAAGGAGCGATTGCAGAATTCAAGCTAGGAGTATAAGCGCAGAGTCGATCAACATAAGAGACAACTTCAGTTTGAGGTTAGTGATCTAGTTCTGGCACATTTGAGGAAGGAAAGGTTCCTGAGAGGAACATATAATGAATTGAAGATGAAGAAAATCGGACCCTGCAAGGTCTTGAAAAGATCCGGGACAAATGCTTATGAGATTGAATTACCCGATGGGATCAGAATATCTCCGATATTCAATATCTCTGATTTGTACCCATATAAGGCTGAAGAAACAAAGACTGGAAATGAGCAGCCATTGATCCAGTGGACAAAGCAGATGACAGTTTTAGATAAGCCACAGATGGAGTGCATACTGGATAAACAAGTGGGTAAGAAGACCAGGCGGAAAGAATACTTTGAGTATTTTGTCAAGTGGAAGAATCATCCAGTTGAAGATGCCAGCTGGAAAAATGAAGTAGAGATTCTGAAGCATGGACAGACCGTGCAGGAGCTCATGGACAAGATCCCATGAAGGTTTTCAAGTGAGGGAGTATGATGCAGGAGCATCCCTCACATCATGCAAGCCAGCGTAGAAGACAAAGGACAGCTGGGCAGACCCAGCCAAATTTTTGAATTTCCCTTGAAGTTGATGTGCCAAATATAAATGAGATCATTTAATGAAGGTGCCTTGGTATAATGTAATCAGACCTTGAGTGCCCTGCTCTTGTCTAAAGTAGATGGAGGCATTTATAGTAGTTAATGCAGGTAGATAGAAATTTAATTCTAGATTAGACTGTTTGAGAGCGCAAGAGGGAAACGAGATATAGACACCCTCATTGTGAATTGTAACATAAGTTAGAAGCATTGGAGCATAGAAGAGAAGCAGAGAGCTATGTAGAAACACCCATGTATAGTTATTTAGATTAATAGAAGAAGTTGATTCAAGTTCATGGCGTTGTGTTTTTTCTCTGTGTAGGTATGTTGAATGCTATGCTCATGAGTATTTACTTCCTATTATGCATTTGTTTCACATGCCATGTATGAATGATTTCTTGCTGAGTGTTTGAAATCTGAGAAAGTAAGTAGAAGTAATGAGTTTCAATTGTTTCTCTATCTGAGCAAGGATTCCTACAAGGAGTGTAGTTGAAGTCATCCGCAAGGAGTGCGTTGACAGAAGGCTCAGATAGTTTAACTCTTGTTCTCGTTCACCCAGAAGTGAATTTGGGTTATAGGAGCCGTGCAAGGAGTGTGCAGGTTAAGGAAAGTCTTAGTTGTGAATCTGAGTGAAGCATTGAAGGACTACTGCTGCAGGTGTGCGCAGAGTCGAAAGAACTCAACACTTGGAAGTGTTCGAGGATTGTCGCAAGGAGTGTGTGCAAGGGTCTTCTCGAAGACTCAGAATTGTGTGAAGATCAGGAAAGACAAGGCTTTCAAGATCGTCGAAGAGAAGCACGGGGAGTCGTGCCATGGAGTGTTTGAACAGGTGCTGCAAAGTTACGCATAGGAGGACCAATTTTCACAGAGGAATACTGGGTTCACCCATAGAAAACATCAAAGAGGAAGAGATTGACGGTTAGGATATTGAGTAGAAGATTTTCAAAACCCCACCAGCCGTTGGATCTGCCAAAGGAGCAAGGAGGTTATAGCCACATTCAGATTTCAAGCTCCAGGGGTCGTGAGTCGTTGGATCGTTAATCAATTACCCATCAGCCGTCTGATCTGAAAGGAGTTGCACAGGGTTTAAACCCTCGTGAGCAGAGTAAGAACCCTGAGAAGCATCGGGACATCGAGGCGTTGGGAGTCAGCATATCGACATTCCTGTGGACATGAGATCAGGTAAGTCCACCTTGAAAACCCCAACACAAAGATGGGCCATCCATCTGAGAGAGGATGTGTGTCACATGATCATCCATTCCGGAGATCTGGGCACTAGACATCAGGATATCAGTGCTCGAGAAATAAGAGTTCTTGAGGTCGTGAAAATCGGGACATCAGAAGTCTCAAAAACGTGAGGAGAAATCTGAACTGTCCATCTAAAGGGGATGCGTGGCAGCAATCAGAGCCATCGGGGAAAGTCCCGACTGGAATTCGTCTACCGAAATTTGGGTCATCAGGATATCAGGAGTCCTAGTGACAAGGTGTTTATGCATTTCGGAGTCGCGAAGTCCGAAACCTTGATAAGGAGGGAAGTGCTATTGTGGGAGCCAACTGTCAGCATAGCGGAGAATCGGGGTTTGAGGGATCGCGAACCTTGAGGACATATGTATTGGGACATTGGAAAGTCCGAAACCCCGATGGGAGGTATGAATGTGGTCATATAGAGGAGGTCATGTGGATCAAGAGTCTATCCTAGAAGGATAACAAAAATTGGAGTGCATCGGGATATTGGAGGTCGAGACATTAGGATTTTGGAAACCCTGAAACCCGATTCTCTATTCTTCTGTCGTTGAAGAGAACAGTGACCGTCCTAAAGACTGTAAGGTGCCGAAAGACCTGTGGGTCCATTTCAAAGGAGATTCCAATGGGAATCAGAAGAGCCATTCCGGCTCGAGGGGGAAAATTGAACGATCCTTAAGATCGGGAGGTCAGGCGCGGGACCTTCTGAGGTAGGTGCCTGGGTGGATGCCATCACCTGATCATCATTCAAACTCTTCATCTTCTCTAGCGATTATTCTGAATATGGTCTTCATTAGCGGGTGTTATCCTGATATTCTATGGCTTGTCTGGCAATCACAACTCTTCGTCATCTCTGGTAGTTACAGTCAGTCATTTTTTGGCTTCTTTGGCTTGTAAGTCCCTTCCTTCACGTTTCCATTGGCGGTGACCATATGCCTAACCAACATGTGCTTCATGACTCACAACTTTGGGAATATTGGTATGAGACATCTCGATTCTCCCAACTCTCGATATCCGAAGTGGAGCTTAGCGACGCTAGCTCCTTCCTCTATTTTCTCTCTCCACATGACCGCTGGTTGTGATTTGGGGCCAAGCACTTCACGACTTCACGTTTTGAGTATTTGGATGTGATCTAAACTTGAATTTCCCGACTTATGAAATACCGAACTCCGAACTAACACTTAGTGAGCACTAGCTCCATTATCGATATGACCTTGGGCGATGAACTCATGTGACCACGCAATTGTGTACGCATCCAAAGGTGGTTTAAAACAAATTTCATTTTTCCCCACAATTTACCTCAAGCCTCCACGTGTCCTTTCTCCAAAACCATGGTTTTGATTGCAGTCGACCCTCAACTCATTAACATTCAGACACCTTCAATCCCCACAATGCGACAGGATTGTCAATCTCACGATCTTGACGGTGCTTCTGAACTGACGATTCAGATCTGTCCTTTCAAGTTCTGTGGATCAACATCTGTGACTGATTTTGTGATCCATGCTTCGACAGTTTCAACTCTCAAACCCTTCTTTCCTCCATATGTCAATCTTTCAGAGTTGAAAATCCATTGACACATGTCCCTCTTGGATTAACGGTTGAGATCTCCTTTGGGTCTCCGGACTCTAGAGATTTCAAATATCAACTTCTCATTTCTTTTGACTGGATATCTTATGAAATGGAAGATCTACTGACATCTATCCTCTTTAATCCAATGGATTCCCTTCGAGTGTTTTACCTAGAGCTTGCGATCTAGTGACACTTGTCCTCTTGTATATCGACGACTCCCAACTGCTTCGGCTATTTGGGATTCAACGATTTCAAACCTTTCTCCTTCACATTTTCCCATAGTATTTCTTCTTGAATGCACAATCTTCTGACACGTACCCATCCTAGCGATCAATTGCTAGGTTCTTCTTTGGGTCTTCGACATTTGGGACTCTGGGACTTTAGTCTAATCGCTGGTGGTAAAAATCTTGAAGTAAAATTCCCGTAGTGACATAAATTTCTTACGTCACTTGATGACGTGGTACGACCTGAGTAGCTACTGCGTGTCACTCATATTCATGATTTGCAAGTACTTGAAATGCTGATTCAACTTGAAACTTGTCATTATCTGATTGTGCCATGTGTCCTTTCTGACGTGGATCTCCTCATGTGACACATGTTCTTCTCCTGGATCTAACGGTTGTCCTAACTACCAAAATTTATCTTACATCGACGACTAAGAGAGACTTCAGATCTTTGTCCTTCGAGACTTTGGGACTTTTCATTTCTTTTGCAACCATAAACTACCAAAGTGATTTGCTTCATAGTTTTGGATCCTATGCCACCTGTCAGTCTTGATGATGGATGATCCCTTCTTACTTCGGGACTTCAATACTTTGACAAGTCCACTCTCTTACACTCATCCAAAGGATTAACCTTCATGCATTTATCTCTGGATCCAATGGTTGTTGATCCTCGACGCTCAGATCCAATGGATCACATATGTACTTCTCCTCTATGCTTCCCTTGCTCACTGGATGCTAATCTAACAATCATCGCATTTTCTCTAGATCCGATGGTCCTTATTCATTTCGAATTTCGGGTAATTTGAGTTTCAAGTTGTCAATTCTTCCGAAGTGAGATTCCCCGAACAGTAACCTCCTTGCAACTTTTGACCTGAACAAAATTTTATTCGTTGATCATGTTATTATATTGATGGCTCGATCTATCTACGATGTTGATCTTCTAGCTTATCCTGTCCTTCCTCTTAGAATGATCCAACAGTTTTTGGGTATTCAGGATTGGTAATCCAACGACCATTGTCGTTCTTTTCCCTGAGCTTTCTCGGCTTCTTCTTTGCCTTCTGTTATTTCCATTAATGACAAGCACACTCTTCCTGTAAACTTGCCAACAATATCCCCCTCTGGCATTGATGGCAACCCTGATAAGCTGCATTTTTGTTCTTAGACCTCCAACTCTAGCATCGAGACAATGACTTTTTCTCCCCGTTTGACATCAATGCCAAAGAAAATAGAGAGTGACTCTATACTCCCCCTAATCAGATATACTAGGAGCACTTTGCCCCTGATCAGATAGATTATTTAGCTTGATAAAGGGGTCATGCCCAACTTCTGGCATAGATACTCAAACTAAGATTTTGCAAGTGGTTTAGTGAAGATATCAACAATCTGATCTTTGGATGGAATATAATGCAAGGAAACAACAATGTTGGTCACATGTTCCCTCAAGAAGTGATACTGGATGGGTATATGCTTGGTCTTGGAGTGAAATACAAGATTCTTTGACACACTAATCACACTAGTATTATCACAATGAATTGGGCCTGGTGCAGTATACTTTACCTCCAAGTCTGCAAGGGTTTGAATCATCGAGAATACTTTGGTACAACAAGTGGCAACTGCAATGTATTCAACTTCTGTAGTTGATAAAGAAATGGAACGTTGCTTCTTTCTCAACCATGCTACAAGGGAATCTCCTAAGAAGAATGCACCTCCACTAGTGCTTTTTCTTTCATCCACACAGTTATCCCAATCAACATCTGAATATACTGATATTTGAAAATTCTGATTCGTAGGATACTATAGGCCATAGTTCATTGTTCCTTTCAAGTATCTGAATATTCTTTTGACAACTAACAGACGACTCTATTTAGGTGCAACTTGATACCTTCCTACCATTCCAACAACATGCATTATGTCTGGACAGGATGTTGTGATGTACAATAGGTTGCCTATCATAGACCTATATGAAATATGATCAACATCAGGTGAGTTATTATCCTTGCTTAACTTGTATTCAGTAACCATAGGTTTGCTCATAGGTGTAGAATCTTCCATTTGAAACCTTTTCAACATTTCTCTTAGATATTTCTCTTGAGAAATAAATATTCCTTCATACCTCTCAGTAATTTGCAGAACAAGAAAAAATGACAGTTCCCCTATCATAGACAGTTCAAACTCATACTACATGGCATAAGAAAACCATTGTACCAATGAAACATTATTGCTTCCAAAGATGATGTCATCTACATAGACCAACACAATGAGCAAATCATTACCCTTGGTCTTGATATATAGATTGCTATCAATTGTTCCTCTCTTGAACCCTTTGTCTTGAAGATACTTATCCAGTTTGCAATACCAGGCATGGGGATCTTGTTTCAACCCATATAAGGCTTTCTTCAGCTTGTAGACAAAGTCAGGGTTATCCAATGACCATAGGTGTGATCATAGGTGTAGAATATTCCAGTTGAAACCTTTTTAAAATTTCTCTTAGATATTTCTCCTGAGAAAGAAATATTCCTTCAGACCTCTCAGTATTTTGCAAGACAATAAAAAATGACAGTTTCCCTATCATAGACATTTCAAATTCAGACTACATGGCAGAAGCAAACCATTGTACCAATGAAGCATTATTTCTTCTGAAGATGATGTCATCTACATAGACCAACACAGTAAGAAAATCATTACCCTCTGTTTTGATATATAGATTGTTGTCAACTGTTTATCTCTTGAACCCTTTGTCTTGAAAATACTTATCTAGTTTGTAATACCAGGCACAAGGAGCTTGTTTCAACCTATATAAGGCTTTCTTCAACTTGCAGACAAAGTCAGGGTTATCTGACAGTTGGAAACCCTCTAGTTGTTCCATATAGACTTCTTCTTTTATATCTCAATTTAGAAAAGCTGACTTGACATCCATTTGATAGACTTTAAACTGTTTATGACACGCATAGGCAAGAAACCTTCTAATAGATTCTAATATTGGTACGGGCACAAATGTTTCATCAAAATCCAGTCCTTCTATTTGAGCATATCCTTTGTAGACCAATCTAGCCTTATTTCTTACAATATTTCTTTTCTCATTCAGCTTGTTTTTGTAGACCCATCTGGATCCTATTACATTTTTATTTGCTGGCCTATGAACGAGTTCCCAAGTGTCATTCTTTTCAATCTGGTCTAGTTCCCCATTCATTGATTTTAACCAATTTACGTCTTTACTGGCTTCATTAAAATTTTTAGGTTCCACTATGGATATGAAGGCTATATGTTATTTCTCGATGTCTTTGATTATCCTTCTCCTGGTTTGTACACCTTTGTCTTTCTGACCAATTATCTGACTTTCAGGATGATTCTTTTGAGTAATTTTGGAGGAAGAATTTGATGCTGATTGTTGTCCTGACTCTTCTTATATAGGTGTCTCTTCTCCACCCAATTCATCATCTTCTTGTGACTTTGAGATTTTTTGTTCTTTATCTTCATTATTCTCATCATATTTTTCATTTGGCTTAGTGCTTATTCTCTATTGATATTTTACAGGAGCTTCTTCATCAATTCGAACATCAATATAGTCTACTAATTTATGCATTATTTTGTTAAAGAATCTGTATCCTTTACTATTCCTTGCATATCCTAAGAATATAACTTCATGAGCTCTTCTATCAAATTTTCCTAGATGATCATAATTATTTTTGATGTAGCATTTACTTACAAATACTTTGAAGTGCTTGATTGATGCAGGTCGACCAAACCACAACTAATATGGAGTTTTATCACTGTTCGACCTTAGATGCACTTTGTTTAGCATATGAAAATCCATGTGAAAAACCTCCACCTAGAAGGTTTGTGAAATATCCCTTTCACTCATCATAGCCCTTTCCATCTGTTGAACTGATCTATTTTGGCATTCTACAACTCCATTTTGTTGAGGAGTACCTGGAATACTATATTATCTTTTAATTCCATGTCTGTCACAGAATTATTTGAAATCTCTTGACATAATTTCTCCTCCCCTGTCTGAGAAAATTTCCTTTAACTTCCTTCCTATCTGATTCTAAGCTAACTCCTTAAAATTTTTGAACTTCTCAAACGCATCAGATATTTCTCTCAGAAAGGCAACCCACATAAGTCTAGAGAAGTCATCAATGACTAGCATAAAGTAACGTTCTCCTCCAGTTCCTTTCTTTCACGATGGTCCACATAGATCCATATGAAAAATTTGAAGTGGTTTTTCTGAAGATATGAAACTCTTCGATTTGAATTGAGTATGAGTCAACTTCCCCATTTGATAGGATTCACATACAAAGTTATTAGGCTTAGATATTCTTGGAAGGTTTTTCACAATGCCTTCATTATTAAGTTTGACAATATGATCAAAATTCAGGTGTCCAGGCCTTCTGTGCCATAACCAACTTTCATCAAGTTTTCTTAAATGAAATTTCTCCTTATCTTCCTTTAGAACATATACATTGCTTTCATTTTTAACCCCTTTTGCAATCAACTCTCCTATGTTTACTGTCTTTATTTTACAATTCTTGGAATTGAAAGTGACTTCACATCCTCTGTCACATATTTGTCTGACACAAAGAAGATTATGCTTTAAACCATCAACAAATAATACATCTTGAGATTTGATTCTTCAATTACTTAAGCTTACTAGACCTTTACCTCTAATCTTTCCTGGAGCATCATTTCCAAAGGTCACACTCTCCGATTTATTTTCTTTGAGTAATAGGAACTTACTTTTGTCACTTTTCATATGATTGGAGTATCCACTATCAATATACCAGGTATGTTTTTGTCTTTGAGATGACAACACTAATCCACAATTGTTATCTTCATTCTTCTTCCAAACCTTGACATTTTTAGCCCTATGATTTGAATCTGGCTTATAGTTTTTTAAGCGACAGTCTGCAGCTTTATGTCCATAATTATGGAAGATGTAACATTTTGGTTCATTGAATAAAGGATCATAACAATTGTTATGTGTAATATGCATCCTTTTCCCAGCCACCACATGATTTGTAGTCTTTGGTTGTTTGTTACTTGGTTGTCTCATTCTTTTTTGTGGCAGATATTTATTCCTTGGCTGTCTTGATTTCTCATGTCTAAATCTTAAAGAACATTTTACAGCTTTGTGGCCAAAGTTAGAGCAATAAAAACAATATCCATAGAAAAAATATTTGTACCTGGAAAATGGATGTCTTCTTTGAGCAGGCCGATTTCTTCCATGCTAATGATTTCCTTGAGCAGAGGGTTTATTATTTCTTTGTTCTATAGATTCAATTCTGGTAGCTTTTCCTTCACTCGTCCTTGGCAGTTGATTCTCTTCCTTTGTTTTTGTAGGTTTGTTGTTGTCAATGGTTGTAGATTTGACAAACTTGATGGATTCTTTGTTGCTTGGTTGAGCACTACTTGATCCCTCTTCATAACTCAAACTAGTTTTCAACTTTGAATTCCTTTGCTGATTCAGAATGGAGGCTAATCCTTTTGAGGCTTTAATACTTGCCAGATTTTGATGATATAAGGCCTTCAATTTCTCTAGATCTTTTCTGACAGTCACTACTTCAGCTTCAAATTTTTCACCTTTTGTTTCGACTTCCTTCAATTGCTGTTTGAGGATGTATTCAATCTTATTAGCTTCTTCTAACTTAACCTTCAACAAAGCAATTTCTTCAGATGGTTCTTGGTTCTGAGTATATCAATCTCTTCCTTGGCACTGACAAGTTCTCCTTCAAGATCTATTATTGCTTCACAATCAACGAACTCACTTCCTGTATCTTCAGTGTTTAGATATCCTAAAGCTATTAGCATGATATCATTTATTTTATCTTCAATAGAAGTGTCACTGCTTTCATCATTTGAGGGATCATCATCATTGTTTACACAAAGGCTTTTCTTGTTAAAATTATTCTCTTTATAGACCTTCTTATGTTTGTGTTTCTCTTCATTGTCATATGTCTGATCCTTTATTTTGTGAGGACACTTAGATGAAAAATGACCTATATTACCACAATTGAAACATTTGAAGGGCAGTTTACGTTTGTATTTTCATGATCCTTTCTTAAGTCTTCTCACAAAATTTTCTTCAATCTCATCTATATCAGAGTCTGTGTTTTTCTCTACTTTAAAAGATGCCTCTGTTGTAGTGGATTTACCTTTGGTGATTCTCATTTCATAACAAGTTAGGGTTCCAAGAAGTTGATCTAGTGTCAATGTTTTGAGATCAGCTATTTCCTCTATAGCAGAGACCTTTGAGTTAAATCTACCAGGAAGACATCTTAATATTTTCTAGACTAGAAAAGATTCATCTATCATTTCACCTAAGCCTTTCATAGTGTTGAAAAGTTATTCTATACATAAGAAGTAATTACTGATAGTTTTGTCTTCATCCATCTTTAACTGATCAAATTTCAGTCTGTGATTTTGAAGTTTTGCATCTTTCACCTTTTCATTACCTTTATAACTACTTATCAGCTTGTCCCACATAATTTTTGCTGAATCACTGTGCATGACTTTGACAAAATCATCTTCAACAAGTCCCCTGAGGATGGAATTCATTGATTTTTCATTAAAGATAACCTACAACTTATCATCTTTTGAGGCCAAGACTACATGCTTCACATATCCTGTTTCAACGACATCCCAAACATCAACACCCAAAGACATTAAATGTGTTCTCATTCTTATTTTCCAGAAGGCAAAGTTTGTTCCATAAAACAAAGGGGGTCTATCAGTTGAACTTCCATCATGAATAGTCATGTTCAAGATTATGGAAATACCTTTGATCAAAGGCACTAGCTCTGATACCAATTGTTGGAAATATAACTGAGAGGGGGGGGGGGTGAATCAACTATGTATATAAGCTTGAAACTTTTCCTGTTATTTTCTAATTCTTTCTAGATTATTATTTAATGTGTTGTTGATAACTTAACATGCATAGATATACAATATCAATCACACAGAATACACAGAGACACCGATTTTCATGAGGAAACCCATAAAGGTGAAAACCTCTTCTTCTTAGGATGTCAATCAAGCTCCAACTTTCATGTGCATCAAAGTCTTTGAGCTCCAACTCAAATATGAGGCTACAAACTCTGATAAAAAACTACAAATTGCAGAGAGAACCAAATCTCATATTTCTCTAGCACCAACTAGATGGAAGCACCAAGTCCCAGGTTTCTCTAGCACCCACTAGATGGAAGCACTAACTCCCAAAATATCTTCTAGCACCAACTAGAATTTAGAGGACTGCAATCCTCCCTAGCACCACCCTACCACCCTGATTGAATCTTAAAAAAAACTTTACTTACTTGCTCTCTCTCTGATATGGTCTGTTGCAGCTCCATGTCTCCTCTGCCTCTTCCAACTTCTATTACTCTGTTCCGCTTCTATACTCTACTCTTTCTCCTGCTACGCACTCTGATTACTCTGTTCAACTTCTCTTCTTCCTTTATACTCCGTTCTATATTTGCATGCTATAAACTACACCTCTGATCTCCAGTTTAGGTCATGTACACGGTCACATTCTACCCACATGCATAACTATCAAAAAATCACAATATCTTCTCCGTTCTACATGTCTTTCTCACCTCGGGTCCTCTGCCTGATCATCATTCAAAATCTTCATCATTAGTGGGCGTTATTATGAATCTATTCATCATTAGCGGGCGTTATCCTAAGATTCTCTGGCTTCTCTGGTAGTCACAACTCTTCATCATATCTGGTATTTACAGTTAGTTATTTTTTGTCTTCTTTGGCTTCTAATCCCCTTTCTTCACATGACCATCAACGGTGACCATATGCCTAACCAACAGGTGTTTCGTGACTCACGACTTTGGGAATCTTGGTATGAGACATCTCGATTCTCCCAACTCCTGATATCCGAAGTGGAGCTTAACAACGCTATCTCCTTCCTCTATTTTCTCTCTCCACGTGACTGTTGGCTGTGACCTGGGGCCAAGCACTTCGGGACTTTCCATTTCAGGTATTTGGATGTGAGCCAACCCTAACTTTCTCAACTTCCGAACTCTCGAACTCTGAACTAATGCCTAGTGAGCACTAGCTCCATTCTCTATATGATCTTGGGCGATGAACTCATGTGACCACACGATTGCGTACGCGTCCAAAGGTGGTTTAAGACAAACTTCGTTTCGCCCCACAATTTACCTCGAGCCTCCACGTGTCCTTTCTCCAAAACCATTGTTTTGATTTCCACCCATCCTCAACTCATTAAGGTTTATGTACCTTCAATCCCCACAATGCGACGGGACCATCAATCTCATGATCTTGATGATGCTCCTGAACTGACGATTCCAATATGTCCTTTCAAGTTTTGTGGATCAATGACTGTGATTGATTTCGTGATCCAGGCTTCAAGAGTTTCAGCTCTCAAACCCTTCTTTCCTCCATATGTCAATATTTCGGAGTTCACAATCCACTAACACATGTCCCTCTTGGATTAATGGTCGAGATCTCCTTCGGGTCTCCGGACTCCGGAGATTTCAAATCTTAAATTCCTGTTTCTTTTGACTGGATATCTTCTAAAATGGAAGATCTATTGACATATTTCCTCTTTAATCCAACAACTATCCTCTGCTCTGAGACTTCTCTCTTCGACATTCTCAGATTTTAGTTTCTCCTCACTTGGCTTCCCTCTGAACGTTTTACCTGTAGCTTGCGATTTAGTGACACCTATCCTCTCATAGATTGACGACTCCCAGCTACTTCCGCTGTTTGGGCTTTGATGATTTCAAACCTTTATCCTTCACGTTTTACCGTAGTATTTCTGCCCAAATGCATAATCTTCTGACGCGTACCCCTTCTGGTAATCAACGGTCAGGGTCTTCTTTAGATCTTTGGTGTTCGAGACTTTGATACATTAGTCTATTCGCTGGTGGTAAAACTCCCACAATGATGTAGCTTGCTTACGTCACTTGATGATGTGGCACAACTTGAATATTTTCCATGTGTCACTCAGATTCGTGATTTGCACGTAATTGAAATGCCGATTCAACTTGACAATTGTCATTATCTAATTACGCCATGTGTACTTGCTGACGTAGTCTTGTTGACATGGATCTCCTCATGTGACACATGTTCTTCTCCTAGATCTAACGGTTTTCCTAACTCCCGAAATGTATCTTAGATCGACGACTGAGAGTGACTTTGGACCTTCGTCCTTCGGGACTTCAGGAATTTTCATTTCCTTTCCAACCATAAACTCCCAAAGTGATTCGCTCTGGAGTTGTGGATCGTGTGCCACCTGTTAGTCTTGACGATGGACGGTCCATGCTTACTTCAGGACTTCGAGACTTTGACAAGTCCTCTCTCCTATGCTCATCCAAAGGCTTAACCTTCGTGCATTTATCTTTGGATCCAACGATTGTTGATCCTCGACGCTCAGATCCAACAGATCACATCTGTACTTCTGCTCTGTGCTTCCTCTGGTCACTGGACACTGATCTAACGATCATCACATTTTTCTCCAGATCCGATGGTCCTTATTCATTTTGGAGTTTGGGTAATTTGACTTTCGGGTTCCCAATTCTTGTGAAGTAAGATTCCCCGAACGATAACCTCCTCACAACTTTTGATTTGAACAAAATGTTGTTCATCGATCATGTTCTTAGATCGATGGCTCGATCTATCTACGGTGCTTCTCTTCTAGCTTATCCCGTCCTTCCACTTAGAATGATCCAATGATTGTCAGGTATTCGGGATTGGTGATCCAACAAGCAATGTCATTCTTCCTCTTGAGGTTTCTCGCCTTCTGCTCTGCCTTCTCTTCTTGCCATCAATGACAAGCACACTCTTCCTGTAAACATGCCAACATAGATGTGATTGGATTGACATTCGATAATACAAGGAATGAGGAGGCATGAAATTTCTCGGCAGGGATATTTCTTGATATAGTGGGGGACTTCAAAGCCTTGAAGGCCCTCATCATCCATATTTCCCCCTTGCTTGAAAGGGAAAAATATATGATTGTTCCTCTTATCAACCTGCTTCAAAGGCTTCCTAATCTTGAGTGTCTGAATTTAAGAGGAACGTCTCTTTTGGTAAGAAACAATTTCTAGGGTAATCGTTATTATTTCATTGGCTTATTATCTGTATCTTCCATTGGTTAAATGCCTCTCTTTCTGTTGTTAAAGGAAAATTTGTGTGGAGTTCTCTTTGCAATGTAATGCATGAATTCACTAGAGATTAGATACCACCATGTTTAAGCTCCAAACTTGCTAATATCTAGTATATAGGGATACAAATAAAGAAATACATTGATGGGAGAGAAGTGGTTGTGTTGGGTTTCTTGTTTCAAAGCGCTCCTATTCTTGAAATAATGGAATTTGACTTAATAGATGAATATGAGGAGGAACAACATACATGTTTTTTACAAGAATTCTTATATTTGAAAAGAGATTCAATCCAAGTAAGACTCTATCATTATAATCATAATCAAGAATCGAAGAGAGCCGTTTTTAGATTTTTTTACTAAATCCTTTTTATATAATCATAATTTAGGTCTTATGCAAAATCCCTGTATGCAATTAACTGTTTAATTGTTTACTAAATAAAATAATGAAGAAGGGCTAGTGAACACCAAAACAATTAAATAAAATATTTAAAGACCTATAACTTCTTGTGTACAATAGCATTTTTCACGAGTCAACAAGCATGAGTCTTTTTCACATTAGTATTCTTCTTTTCTTAAAATTTAGTGGTAGTACTAGTTAATTTCTTAAAACCATCCTTAAAGTTTGTTCTTTCTTATATTGACATTTTTTATTTATATTTAATAACAATATTGTGTGGATTTCAAACCATAATCTTTCAACTATTTGTTTTACCAAGGTCTAGACATTAAATGATCATCAAACAAAGGTTAATGCAAATTTTGGTTACAATAAGAGTATTGTAATTGCATTGAATTTGTTTAGAAATAGCGAGGATTGAATTAAATTAAAAATATCGAGGATTGCATTAATTTTTTTTTGGAAAAGTGTTTAATGTGAATCTTGGTTATGGTAGAGTCTATTTGCTTTCTAAAAGGTTCAGAATAAAGAAGGATTATACATAAGAAAATAAAGAGAATGCTTAGAATTGAGAATTGACATTTTGAGAAACCTATCTTGAGAATTGACATTTTGTTTTTGAGAAAAGAATATTAAGAAGTAGTTTTAATTCTATTATCCCTATACCCTTGAGTTTAAGGTTTAGAATAAAGAAGAATTATACATAAGAAAATAGAGAACGCTTAGAGGAGATTTAACATCTTTACCCGCCCATCCAAAGGAAGCTATCTTGAGAATTTACATTTTGTTTTGAGCAAAGAATATTAAGAAGTTATTCTAATTCTATTATCCCTAGATGTTTTCCTGCTTGATTTATGCAGGTTACTCTTTCGAAATTCAATAATTCTATTACATGTACCGTCATTCACATTTAACAAGAGCAACTTTCTTTGTGTTAAATATAATTTGTTTTTGGTGGTTTGTCAATATTTTTGTGATGGTATTCTCCTTCACTCTAATATTAATATTGCTCATAGGTGATGGTATAATTTTTGGTATCCTTCATTGTAATTGTTATTTGTGTGATGTCTTCTAAGTTGTAAAGCTACTAGAAAACAAAATAACATATGATTTTTGGATTTTACTCTATATTAAAATACTTATCGTTATACTAGAGTAAAGTTGGTATGTGTTAGTAGGGTGTTATTAACAAATTGGATAATGTTGATTTCATTGGATTTTATCCTCCCCTTTGTTGTTTTTGGAGCTCTTCCAAGAGAGTCTAGAACAAATATGTACAACCTACAGAACAAAGGACAATATAATCTAGTTTTCCTTAAAGAGGGAAGGAAATTGGTTGGCCTTTCATCAACTACAACTAAAAAGGATGGCTTAGAAATATTAATTTTTAATTTCACCAAGTATTATTGTCAATACTCAACTTTTTGTGCGACGTCGAGAAAAATATCTCCGATTACTTTGTAATATGTGTTTGACATGTCTAATTAATAATTGGTTCTTAGATTCTTCCAATCTTGGCTTAATAAGAAGTTTATTGAGATAACATAACATTATCCACCAATTGTTTATCATGTGTGAAGCCTTATTGATCTTCACTCTTCATAGTTGAGCACATGAAGAGGGGTTTTGGGCCTTGTCATCATCTCTCAAGCAATTGGGTAAAACCTAAAAAATTATTTTGAAAAATATTGGGTTTGAGGCTTTATGCAGGGAAGAAGGAACTCGTCAGATAGGATTTGGACCCAGGTCATTTTCATAACTCATAAAAATCGTTTCAAGTAGCCATTATCCCATAACCTTTATTTACCTCATCTCTTTTAAATCTTACTTAGTGTAACTAGTTTTATAAAAATGATCTTGCATGTACTTTGATTTAATACTCACCCTTAATTCTTACTTTTGAGTCTTAACCATCCTTGATGGAATTTATTGTCTTTATGTTCCTCCTTAGTAATTTGATTATGATGATGTTCTAGTATCCTTCCTTGAACAATGGCATTCTAGGTCCCAATCTCCAGTAGGATTCATAAGTGTAGATGTTCTTTAACTAACATAAACAATCAACTTATTTACCGTTTGGTTCATTCATAATAACTAAGCACTATTGCCTAAATGTCGTTTGTCTCTTCTTTTAAATTTCCTTTCTTTTGAGCTATAAATACAAGCACCTCCATTGTTTAAATTTTATTTTTACATGTTTTCTTCTTTTTTTCTAACTTGAACTTGTGTGGCATATCCCTTTGCATAGAAACCCCTCTATCCACCACTTTTGAATGTTTTTCAAATCTTGATTTCTAATCCACCTTGGATTATAAGATTCAAATGGATGTGAGGCTATATTTTTAGATGGTTTCCCTCAAGGGTCAGAACTATTGTACTATTGTTTCTTTTGTCTTTTGGGTCAAAACTCTTGTATTATTGCTTCTTTTGTCAAAAAATTCTGAAGATCCCAATTATGTTCTATTGAGAGATCTAGTTTTCATACCATTACTTCAAACTCCAACTTTGGCCTTCTAATGTCCTATTGAATTCTATAACTTGATTTATATATTATATAACAAACGTACCTTGCAGTCTTTTATAATCATATTTGTCAAATTTTTATCCATGTTTTAAGAATTTATTCTTATTAAGAAGCTTGTTTATCATCAACAAACCCAAGTTTGCTAGCAGGGTCAAGGACAAAAGTTCTTTTGTTCTTGGATCATAATATTTCTGAGTGTTTTAAAGGCATGACATGCCTTTACCTATAGTTCTTGGTAGCTTTAAAGTCTTGAAGAAACAAAATTAAGGAAAACAGAGAGTGGGGAGCTGATCCAAGTGGATATTGGTGGCCAACCACCTCTTCCACTTACTCAACATGGTTCTCCATATTTTCCATTTTTTATGATTTTATTTATTTATTTTCGTGGCCCTAAACTTCTAGGGCCATTTTGAGGCCTTAAATGATGTTTTATGGGAAATTTTAGGGCATGGGTTTGACTTTGACACACTAAGTCTATGCTGTAATATTGTAGTTATTAGTTAGATATTTCCAATGAGTTTCTATGCATGGTAGATGGATATTATATGTGACAGTTGCACCCCCAGGTAGTTGATGTAGCAACTAACCACCTTGGAGCCAAAAAACACCTATTGCTGCTTCACCTCTTAGCATTAGGTTTTTGGACCTTTAGGGTTCTTGATTTATGTTAAAAGGTTATTCTTTCTAGGATCTCTTGTATTATATTTTGCAAATGATCATATCTGACATCTCTCTCTCTCTCTCTCTCTCTCTCTCTCTCTCTCTCTCTCTCTCTCTCTCTCTTCAGAGATAAGTTACCACCATCCTAGCCAATTTGTGTTCTACAATATTTTGTTATTTTATTCATTAATAGAAGTTGCGTTTTCACTATATTACTATTCTCTTTACTATATTATTGTGTGTTTCATTTTGATCCCTATAAAATCCAGATAAGTGGTATCATAGCAATTTTCTCCTTGTTGTTTTGTAGTGCATGCCCTCGAAAAGGTCAGGGTATAGAGAGATGGGTCTTGAGCTATTTTCACTAGGAAACGACTCCTCTTTCCAGCCAAAGAATCCTCCCATGGTGGGAAAAAGGATATATGAAATAGAAGGATATCCTATCAAGATGTTTCTCAATGAATTCCTCGCATAACAAAGGAAAGAGATGATGGACAACTTTTCCCAGATCCTCCAACGACTACTGACGACAGGCGAGGCACCTTCAACAAGCAACCATTTTGGAGGTACAACACCCTTCAAGGTACAAGTTAACTTTTATATACATTTATTTGAATTCCATATATATTTAGATTATTTGGAGAAGTAATTAAATATGTTAGAGGGTTATTACTCTATTAAAATTTTTTCTGACATTGAAAATATCACCTTCACGCTCCTTAAATCCCTTCCCCTTGTCAAATTTTGGTGGGAAATTTACTGGGAAAGATATAATGAAGATGATTTGGTAACATTAAATATAGGACCTTGTTGGAAACTATGATGATTAGTACATGATATGAATGAATTTTCATCAGAAGAGAGACCAGATGGTGTCAGAGTGCACCAACATCTTCCATACCTTATGCTTAAAGCTGGGTATTAGACTTTGAGGGACACTTGGTTTTAAAGTACTTGAATGGACTACACATGTACATCCAAGAAGAAATTGATTTATTTGACATATCCTCACTCATATATGCTATCAAAATAGAGAAAAAATTTAAGCAGTGAAATAAGTGGGAGTTTCAGGTCTGCAAATCCACCAAAAAAAAGTTTCGTAAAGGGTTCCCCTAAGTCATATAAAAAGGGATATAGAAATGAGAGAAAACCTCAATACAACCGGTTCAATCCATAGGCAAAGATGTGAAGTTGAAGAAGGGGGGTACTAAAAAGTGGTGTGAGTTCCAAAAAATGCCTCAGCACAACATCGGTGAATGCTTCTCAAAACTGTCATTGTTGGTTGAGCTTAAAGAAAAACATTTGGACCTTGACTTAAATTCTGATTCAAAATAGGCTAAGAGAAAGTAGATCATCGATGCAGAACCTAGTTCTACCATCAATACTACAAAGATCCAACCATAAGATTCAAAGGATCTCGAGGAGGAGGAGTGCCTCTTCCATTTATATATTTGGATGAAGAGCACCCATGTACTTTTCATTGTGGATAATGAGAGCCAAAAGAACATGATCTTAGAATAGGTCATCAAGAGATTTGATCTTCTGAAAATTACACACTCCCAACCATACACCATTGGTTGGTTGAGCCATGGACGAGACCTTTACGTCAACCAACAATGTCGCCTGTCCTATGGCATCAATCCCTTCAAAGATAAGGTACCGTGTGATGTTTCCCCACTTGAATTTTGTGGCGTTATTTTATAAAAATCTTATTTGTGGAAACATCATGTTCTTGACGAGTCTTGGACCCATAGTGTCATTTTTACTTTGGGAGGTCATCCCTACAAGGTACTAGAGGTAGTTCTGACTATTGCAATTTCATTGATCTCAGAAAAATAATGTCGAAAGGTATTGTCTCATACTGCAAAGTTTATCATCTTCATGGTTTGGTTAGAAGGTGAAGTAAACGTCATCACAACCACCACAATTTTAGTATAGGTCCTCTCTACAAATCATTAGTATGTGGATAAGGTTGTAGAGGAATATAGAGACATCTTCTCCTCACCTATAGGGGTGCCTCTACACTCTAAAGTCAAACATCGCTTTGAATTGACACTTGGTTCTACGTTACCCAATGGTCCAATATATAGATTCTCCCTTCTGGATAATGAGAAAATAAAGAGTTAAATTCATGAGATCATCTGAAAGGGACAAATTCAACTGATCTCCTCACCTTGTAAGATCCCAATTGTGTTGGTGCAAAAGAAGGATGGCACATGACGACTTTGTATTGATTATAGAGACTTGAACAAAATCACTATCAATAATTGATACCATATCCCCTATATTGATCATATTCTTGATTAGCTTAAGGGTTCCAAGTTCTTTAGTAAGATTGATCTGAAGTTAGGGTACCACCAGGTTATGATAGAAAAAATTGATGTATGGAAGATAGCCTTCAAATATAAAGAAGGAATTTTTGAGTGGTTGGTCATTCCTTTTGGCTCGACTAATGATCCAAAGACATTCTTGAGGATGATGTATGATATATTGCGACCATTCAAAAAATATTTTGTGGTCGTGTATTTTGATGACATCCTCATATTTATCCAGATCTAGGAAGAAGATTTGCAACACATTCAATAGGTCCTGAGAACCTTGTGACAACACAAGTTATACACCAATTTGGAGAAATGCTCATTTGGCATGTAGACAATTCAATACTTAGGATACATTGTGGATGAACATGCGATGCATGTGGACCCAACCAAGATCCAAGCCATTCATGATTCACCAGCCCCAATGAATTTGATGGAGCTCTACAACTTCTTGGTCCTTTCCAATTTCTACTGTAGGTTTGTATTGGGGTTGTCTCATATTTCATGGCCCCTAAGTCAAGTGACAAAAGGTGGAGCCAAAACCAATTTTTCCTGAATCACAACAACAAGAATTCCAATATCTAAAATGACACCTCTATTCCACACCAGTCCTCACGTTTCCAAACTTACAACAACCATTTGAGATTGAGACAAATGCCTTTGAATATGATATTGGTGTAGTCCTCACTCAAAAGGGACATTCTATCTGATGTTGTTAAAAAATATCCCACATATGACAAGGATATGTAATCCATTGTGTAGAAACGTCAATTATGGAAGCATTATAATATAGGAAAGGAAATGATCATCCATACTTATCACTAGGCTCTGCAATTCATGAAAACACAAGGAAAGTTATAGAATGAACACCATCAAAATTGGTCCACATACATGCAACAATTCCACTTTAAAAATAATTACAATAATGATAGTGCCAACCATGTTGGAGTCTTCCTCAGTCGGCCCCCAGATGTGGAACTAACCACATTTATTAACTCTTATGGGCACGATACCTATGGGTGGCCACGATTATACAACAATGAATTTTCCTTCAGTACTATTTATCATACACTGAGTGCAGGAAAACAAGTGCCAAAATTCCACCTCCAATATGCGCTCTTGTACTATATTGGCCATCTTTGTGTTCCTTCATGTGATTGTAGAAAGATAATTTGGGAGGCACATTACAGTCATGTGGAAAGGTGCTTCGATGTGGAGAAGATAGTAGAAGTAATTTATAATTATTTCTATTGTTCAAATCTTGGGCATGACATCAACTAGTATATTAGGTTGTGTACTTCCTGTGCCATCGCCAAAACCATCTATAAAGAAGAAAGGGTTGTAAAATACTCTCCCTACCCAAAAAAATCCCTATGCATTATTTTCCATGGATTACTTGTCAGGTTTTCCCTCCACCAAACATGGTAACAATTTTGTCTTTTTGGTCGTTGATTGATTCTCTAAGATGGAAATTTTGGCACAATGTAAAAAGAGTATCATAGTCGAGGCCACTACTAGGATATTCTTTGAGCATGTTTGGGTTCATTTTGGGATACTACATACAATTATTTTAGATAGGGACAACAGGTTCCTCAATACCTTCTGGTCCAACCTATGGTCTCTGATGGACACTAAGTTGACCAAATTGACTATCTTTCACCTGCAAACAAATGTGAAAAAATAAGTGGTCAACAAAATGATTGTGCATGTCCTGTGCATGTACAAATCCAAGAACCCACATACATGGGATGAGAGCCTTCCATATGTTCAACATAGCTATAAAATATCCCTCCACAACTTGAATTTCCATATTCCTTTTTAGGTGTGCTTAGGGTCCCAGTCATTGACCCCCATTGATGTAGATCTTCCCTTTCCATCTTCACCGATAGAGTCCTCCCTCACTCAGACCGAGGTAGAAAAAGAAGCCAAATTTGTTGAACATATCCAATACCTCTAACACCATGTTCATGGTATCTTAAATAAGGCCAATGACAAGTACATGCAACAACATGACCAACAACAGGCTCCATACAAGTTTTAGGTTGGTGAGAAAGTATGGTTGCATTTGCAGAAAGAGAACCCATGGGCCCCCACATGAAGCTCAAACCACTCTGATATGGGACTTACACCATGATAAAGGTTGTGGGTGAAATTATTTTGAATTGAGTGTTCCTCCTTTCCTTGGCTTGCACCCAGTATTTAATGTGGAGCTGCTTCGACCATATTTCCCACCTTTGCGGGACACCTCAAAGGTGGCTAAGAAATTGGGCCCTATATAAATCAATCTTGAATGCTAGAGTACTAGGCTACATTGGATAAATTATGTACACCAATATTAAGGGAACTTTAAAAAAAAACATACAACTCTATCTAATTTTCAAAGCAAGACAACTTCTTCAACAAGAAAAATGGCTCACTAAGATTCATATTCAACAACAATTTCCCCATCTATTATGGGAAATTTCCACAATGATGACCATTTATTTCTAAGGGGGGGGGGCTAATATACATGGATATCAGTGGCCACCCACCTCTTCCACTGATTTAACATGGTTTTACATATTGGAAATTTTGTTATGATTTTATGGGTCCTAAACTTTTGGGGTATTTTGAGGCCCTAAATGATGTTTTCTGGGAAATTCCAGGGGCTAGGTTTTCCTTTGACACACCCAGACCATGCTGCAATATTGCAGTACTTAGATATTTCGACTGATCTAGTATGTTCCCAATCTAGATATTGAGGACTAAGATCCAAAAGGTTTGAATTCCAAGAGAAGAGGAGAGAAAACATACAAATATTCCATGAAATTAATCAAAATAGCATTGATGAAAATACATGAACTAAATACACTCAAAAAATAAGAGAAATAGAGAGAGTTGGAGAACAAGGATTCCATTAAGAAGAACCATTACATGCAATAAGGCCAATTTTGGGACCTCTCATTCCCAACCTTCACTCTCTTCTTATTGTCTTCTTATTAAGGTATCTTATTGACAAAGTCAACTTTGATTAGGCTTGACTCCATAAATTACATATCTATAAATTTCCCTTATACATTAAAACTACGCATTTATGAATTATACATCTAAACTTATGTAATTTCCCCATCCAAGTGATCGAGATGACTCAATAACCTATACGACCATTGTAGGCTATAGTCAACACAAAAAAAGGGTGTCAAGGATGTGTCACTAGGTAAAAATATTGTCAAACCCTAAAAGTGACATTAAATAAAATAAACAATTATATTTAATGGAATTGGAGGGAAAATAAAGTGAAGATTTGATTTGGTCAAAATGGGGGAAAGATATAGAAGATCCAAGGAAGGATAAATAAAGGAACAACCCTTCCCCTTGGAATTATGTTTTTATATCTTATTGAGTGCTCTTGTAGCGAGTGTTTTCATTGTGGTTTTGGGAAAAAAACATTATACTTTAGGTTTAGTTTTGGTGGTGCAATATCCACCCTATATAGATAAGAGGGGGATTCATCTGGAATCCTCATTTGAGTACATTGTGTTTATTTTTTATTTTTATTTTTTCTCTAGAGAGAATTTTAATTCAAATAAGCTCGCGAAGGGGTTTACGACAAATTTATGGAGGATACTATTTGTTAGGGATGCAAGTGTCTGGAGGGTTTCACACACCTGGAAAAGGAGGCATCCCCATGGGTTGAACTAGGGTCATCCCGCAAGGCCCCACTAGACACCCCACAATCATCCCTTGGGGACCCCTATGCATTGGGGTTTTGCGGTAGCTCGTCAGATCGGGTCTGGAAAGAGATATGAAGCAATTGGAGGATTGACCATAGAGAAAAAAACCACCAGAGAAGAGTAGAGGAGGGATTGAAGAGCCTTGGGATCCATATCTTGACATCATTCTAGGTTCCATTGTGTTGTTTCTATAATAGATTGTGATGCTTCCTAGAAGCCATTAGTTTTTATTCTTAGCAGTAGTCTGCAAATGTTATTACAACCCTTAGTTATCATTGTACTGATTTTTTGGGAACTTCAATCCATAATAATATGCCATTGTTATATCCTCAATTCTATGTGTAATGGATATCTGATCTATGTTTAAGCTACTATTTGGAACTTCAAATAAATTGTTTGATAAAATCACACAAAGAATAATAATAATTTTGGGTAGTACACATATATTTCCCATCTATCCTAATTTGGAACCTTACAATGGTATCAAGGTTGGTGATTCTTCTATCCTCTGACTACATTGATGCCTAGAATAAATGGGCATGGAGGACAGACTTCTCGAGAGTCTTCAGAAAGAAAAAAAAAAGTAAAACATGTAGAGTTAGAACCAGAAGGAAGCATGCGAGGCAACAATGAGGTGATCTAGATTCTACAATATTTGGTGAGGAGACAAGAAGATACAACAAAGTTCCAACAAAATTCTCTTGAGGCATTCACACAATTGTTAGGACAACATGGAAATATGAATGGTGCAGGTCAAGGTGGACCTAGTGGATCCCGTTGGAGTGATAGAATACACTCTGAGAATAAAAACAACCACACTGTTGTTTCCTTTTCGTCACCTAAGTGAGCAAAATAAGGACACTTACAAGTCCATTTGGGTTAGCTAGACAGGACATAAATGAATGAAAGAGTTAGAAACATCAAGCATAATAAATAAATAAACAACTGAACTAACGACAATAAAACAAACTAAACTAGAGTGCATAAGGATATTAGAATGAAAAAACAAACAACATTCATGCCACCAATGGATAAGTTGTATTAGTGGGAAAACACGAAAGAGAAAGGGAGACTTATAGGTCCCCTCTTCCTCCAAGGGAGGGCTCTTGAACCCCCAATGATTGAGCTCTTCTTAGAAATAGAAAACTAGAAGGAAATGGTGAAGAAATCCAAAGCTCATTCACTCAAGAGATGATGTGAATGGCTAAATCAGATGATGCTTGTATTCTCTAATGAGGAAAGAGCTTCCTCCAAGAGAATATAGGCAGCATAACAATACAAATGAATTCTTGGAAATATAGTGCACCCATGGCCTCTTTTTATAGAAAATCTTTGAGGCATTATTCAACCAATCTTTAGTGTGATAAAGGGGCTCTTTAAGGCACACTTAGGTCTTTGACCATCCCCCCACTCGGATTCAACTCAGATTTGGGTGTCAAATCAACTTGGGAGATGAACCAGAAGTGGGTGGAAGGCTGACAAAAATCATAAATGTGTCGTTCTGAGGTATGCGTGGATTTTTGCATCCACATTCGTGCATCGGGTGCATGTGCGCTTTTTTGGCGTTTTTCACTGGCACATGTGCACATGCTTCCTTTGTATTCTTAGCGCATGCTAATTTTATAACCAATTGTATAGTTTTGTTCCCTTTGGAAATGAATTTTTTGGGCCGTGGATGAACTAATGGGCGTTTGGAGATGCTGGATTTTTGTAACCATTTGGAAATGAAATTCCAGTGATAACAGATGCCCCCTGATGTGTGAGGTTAGGAGCATATGTATAGCTAAAATATATCAATGTTTCTTCTACCGAGATTAATTTTGTAAGAAAGAGTGTTGAGGGGAATTGCAAGAGTGACCCATTGGAGGGAGAGGGGAACCTGTAGGACCCAAACCTTTCACAAGGTGTTGAAAAATAAAACTGTGTACAAATGAGGTGGGAATGCCCCATGCTTGTGTCATGTAACTCAAAATGTGTTAGACAATAACTAAAGTTGTATGGTGACATAGATAACTGCAGTGCCCTCCGGGGTGGTTTGATAATGGCAGAGGATAATTCTGATGGTGAACAAACTATGAAAAGAGGCGATGACACCTTTAATAAGTGTCGATGATACGCAGGCATTGATAGCTATCAAATTTCATAGGTATCCGGCTAAGACAAAACAAATGAAATAGTCACAAAGTAAGACCCACCATAGCATAAGATGGTGTTGAAGTCGAATGCTATGGGGGTCAATGACAACAGAGAGAAATGATGGTTCTCTCTGTGCCATCCGAGACTCCTCATTGTAAAGGTAATGAGAGTCAAGATATTGTCACCCTTCTAAAAATTGTGTTGATGTCGACAGAAAGGGAGACACGACTCCAAGAAGCAAAGGGATTCATGAAATCCACTGGAGGAGATCAGGAACTGAGGAGGGACATGGACGAATTCAAGATGTAGGGAGACTCAAGACTACTTGTGGTTGGGGATATATGTGAAGGATGAGTGGAAATAACTGTGAAACTGGATCTAGTGTCAGGGGGACGACTATATGTGGGTTAAATTATGCCAAAGGCATGACAAAGTGGAAAAACTCAAAGATCGGGGGTACATGGACTATAGGATACTCAAAATTTTATGGATGATGTCAATAAGAGTAGAAGGTAAGGAATGCCCCAACCAAGAGTGGCATGGATTTCTTTGTTGAGAAAAGAAGGTCGCCAAAGGTGACAACAAAAAAATATGTAAAGGCTGGAAACAAAGGCTTTGTACAATTACCAAATGAATAAAGAATAAGTTGGGATAATTGTGTAGATAAAGAAATGGGTGCCCCGGTGCAAGATGTCTTGGCCGGTGGGGGCGCAAGTTGCTGGGAGAACTAGTGGAGGGTGGGGGCCCCATAGGTGGGTTTCTGTAGTAGGGAAATGAATGGAGGACAATCTGTAGATGGGAAAACTGATGGAGGATGAGATGGAGAGTTAATGATACTACGAAGGTGTAGTCAAATGTGAACCATAATGAGATTACCTGGGAGTCCTTTGCGGGGAAGCTAGCAAAATGAGGAGAAGGAGCATGCGACTGATTCTCAGGAATGAAAAGACTATTGGGACTCCCAGCCCTAGAGGGTGAAAAAAACATGAGTGTCAAAGTGCCAGAGGGGATTACGATGGGGACAAATCATGTGGGAGAGAGTGCTACCAGTTGACAGTACTGAAATGTAGCGGAGGTGTGAGTACTGCAGAGCTGGGTGGGGGGAACCTAGAGGAAAATATCAGAGGGTGTGTTTGGGAGATGCAATTGATATTCAGAGGGAATGATTACATGCCGATATTGATCAAATACTTGAAAGGGCCATGATGATAAGTGATGACCAAGTACTTGCACACACAAAAACCAAATACCCACCATGAACGATATCCGAAAGTAAAGAACATATAACATTTATTTGAGAATTTTGAACATGAGCATGCATACCTGGGTCTGATGTGAGAAAAATTCTCCCCAGGGGTCGAGGATGGATGGTGGACCGGGGAATGTGACTGTGTAGGTGGCGAGATCCTAATCCCGTGGCTAAAGATAGATCAAAAAATGGACGCTCAGATCTCCTAGAATTGAGTATGGAAGTTTGGAAAAAGGGACTATATATAGCTGTATGGCCCACATTGTGTTGTTGGGTATTCTACCCTACGGACTAATAAGCTAGGGCTCTAAACTTATACACAGAAAATGACCCTTAAGATTGAACTTTTAACCTTCTACCCAAAATCTCAACCCCTTTTCGAGCAAACAATGGAAGAATCAACTCACCTTTTTAACGATGCTTGAAGTAGATCCTCCGTTGAGCCTTCTATTTCCTTGCTGCTGCTGCCCCTTCTACAATGCTTCTTGCAACCAAGATAAGACTACACATGCATGCTACTGATCTAATAGGGGGTTAGAAATAAAACATAAATCAAATGACATAGATGAGATTTATGAATTTTGGGACGGGAAAAACATCTTTTTCATTAGTCTCAAAATGAATCACTT